>JAODKL010000027.1:3393324-3406835 GCA_026780765.1 Petrocephalus schoutedeni | reverse complement strand
GAGGCTAGATGCAAAATGTGTATACAGTAGTCGAAAAGCAGGTAGAACAGCGAGTTAGTTCCGGTAATATCAAACAGAAATATTGATTGGTTGTCCACGGTGACAACGTCATTCTTTGCAACAGTAACTTTATTTAGTAGCTACTAACTACGATGTAACTTAAGTGGCAGTGGTGCAACCGACAAAGAACACGGCGCTAGTTTCAAACTAGCTAGTCTCAACGTAAGACTTAAGGTATACTTTACACCTTACTTTACGTTCGAACTTACGCTAAGCTGGTGCAACCCACCACAAGTCTCTATCTCATTGTGGGGACATTTGGTATGTGTAATGTGTACATAACCCGCCAACAGAAACACACTCATATGCCCGAGGCAGTGAAGTATAAGGGAAAATAACACTGGAGGAACTGTGGACCATAACTGAGTATAGTGATCTCCTCACCACCATGCTGGAACTTCATTCCACCCTGGGCCCTGCAGATGTGAGAGCCAAAAACTCCAGCCACCCCTGGGCCCAGGAAACGGACATACCACACACACACACACACACACTTAATAGCCGGGCCATCTCCCTCTTGCTGATTTGACAACTTGGTGCCTAGTGTCGTTCCTCCAGCACACTCCAGAAATGCTTGCTTCCTCACTTGTCAGCAGAGAAAAGTGTGTCCTTTTTCCTCAGACTTGTTTTAATTGTAGGGACAAAACACTTGTCATCTCCATGCGGAGCTTGAGGCGTGTGGGCGTGCAGGAGCACTAGCCTCACCTTCTCCTGTATTAATCACTCACTCTAATGTGCTTCTGTGTCATGCTCCTCATCCCTGAAGCAGCCAACCCTCTATACCTTTGGCAGTTGCCCCATCCAGATGGCTTAAACCTGGCCTGTATAGAGGGGAGGGCTGTTAGTGATATAATCCCTTCAGAGGCCTGCTGTGCGTGATGGGAAATTACTGATGCAAAGTAAAGGACTGTAGGGAAAGAAAATTCTAGAAGCCTCCAAAAGCAAGTACCACCCTCCCACCTTCATCTACTACCTCTGGTGCCCCGAAAATGCCTCGCGGACCATCTGGGATTCTTTATTATGAATATTAAATGGCGGCCAAACATTTTGGGTCTCCTGGAAGGGAAAAAGACGTGTGTACCAGGAGAGAGGCCAGGTCACTTACCAAGCGGCACAAAATCAAAGCGCCAAAACGGGCCGCCGATCTTAGCTAAATGCTCAGGGTCGCGTGTCGGGGAAAGCTCACTACCGCCAATTAGCGGGACATGCAGAGAATCTACGTGCGTTCTGCCGGACATAACGGTACAGAAGTATGATCCGACGATGCCCTTTTCATTTTTCAATAGCCGTTTACGGTAGTAACGTGCTTTCCCCCCTCACGTGTATACAAGAACACAAAGATGAAAATGATTACTCTTTAAATTAATCTTTCAGTGTTTCTCAATCTCATATAATGGCACGTATTATTTATCAGCCTCTTTAAAAGAAGTCCGTTGCATTTTTGCTTCTTATATAATTCATGGGCAACAAACTGTGCAGTGTGCTTAGTTAAACGATAAGCAGCTTATTGTGTTTCCGAAAGCTTCAGTCTATAGGCGCTGATGTGAATCCTACATGAGACGCATTTTATTAAAGCAGCCAGCTAGAGGTTTACTTTTTGCCCCGCACACTTTTCAGATAACGATGTGCCTACACTTTGAATGAACAGAAAAGAGTGGAATTACTCAACGACAGCGTCGGAATCCAGAATAAAGGTTATGGGACTGCTGTTTGTAAGACTTCCTCCCATTTGGACAGTGAGCAGAAGCATGTGAAATAGGAATGAGAGGATGAACCATATTGGAATTGGGAAAAATATTGGAACTGTATTAGAATATAAGAGTGGAGATGGGATTTTGCATATCAGTGGAAAGGAACATAAGAAAGTTGCTATAACTTTTCGTTGGGGATGAGAAGAGCATTGGCTTTTGGGAGGAATTTTCTGGGTGGGGAATCCACCAACTTGTTCGGGGGGCATGTTTGTGGGGTCATCACCTGATTTTATTTAATTTTTTTCCTTACCCTACCCCGCCCCAGGACATCTGCAGTCCAGTTTCTCTGCCTCACCTCAGCTAGAACCTATGTGTACAACCTATGATGTATGGAGAGTAAAATACCATGGCAGTTCAGGTGTCAAATTTCATGGATAAAATTACCTTTCTAAAGAACAGAAGAATCGTCAAGTGGGTGGTGCAGTTTGCGGCCGGATGCCGCTGGGTTTGCGGATCTAACCTGTGACCAGGAAGCTGCACCTCCCTGCGCCGGCCTCGTTGCTGATGTCACAGGTGTACTCGCCGTAACCTTCCCGGTTGAGGTTGCGCACGTTGTACTCGGTCTCGTCGCGAGAGTCCACCAGGCCCGTGCTCAGGACACGGTTCCCCAACCTCCACTCATACTTGAGGACCTTGTGTGGGTGGGCCCGCAGAACTCTGCAGTTCATGGGGAAGGTGCGGCCGATGCCCTGGCGGATTTCGGTGAAAACCGGCTCCACGGTGGGTGGGTCTGCGGCAGAAGGGGCAGAAAGAAAAACTCATCAATTTGAGTGCATAGTGAGTGTATTTACAGCTACATATCTCTATTCAAGTGCCCGTAGCGCAACGATTCTCAACTCAGCAGACATTTTTGAGCTCAGAATGCTGTTACATAATCGAGTCGAGACTTCTCAACGTAGCTGTCAGACCCACGAGAACTCCACGCTTCATATTGAAAACAGCCAGATCCTATATCAGCCTAAAAAAATGCATATACCCAGATCACGAAAAAAAATATACATTACAACTGTAGACACTTTTACATTATACTTAATGCCATCCTGGCTTTAATTACTCCACATCCTACCATATATGCTTCTCACTGCTTTATCAGTTAAATGGGACCATGGTGCTGAGTCCAGCAGAACAAGATATGCACAGTAATGGATTTCTAACACTTGTAAAGTTCATTCCCTTCATCTGTCGAAAGAGATTTGAGACAGAATGCTGCTGTGGCGATCTGAGAAACATCAGTGTTGGTCCATCCAAATAAATTCTTTAATGAAACACAAGACTCATTACTCAGCAAAACTTGTATTTCAATCAACTACTGCTCAAAATAACACTAGATAGAAAAGTTGGATCTGCAGACCTTTGCAAAGCAATGCTTCACTGAGCCGAGTGGGGCTCATCAACGTCTATGTGGGCAAATATATTGAAGAACGGGTGCTAAGACGCATACAAGGCTACAGGTGATCTATCAGCATCTATTAGCTAGTGGGGAAATAGGAGTAAAAAATAAAAAAAAACAGCATCGACCACCGACTTAAAATCTAATGAATTAAAATAGTAAAATGTTAATGAAAGACTACACAGACGAAGAACAATGACAGCGTAACACCAGATTGCAAATCATCTTTCCTGATGGCTGCAAGTTCCCTGGGGAACCTTCTCAGAGCCATGCTAGAGACTACCTAGTGGAAAATTCCCAAAACTCTGCAGGGGGGCAGGGGATGGCACTGGTGCATGAAGGACCCCCCCCCCCCTCAGTTCGGTCCACAGCACCACCATGGATGGTGTTAAATGAAGCTCTACTGTATGAAGAAAAAGGAGAGAGGAGAATAGGCATCTCTAGAGGCAGTGGGGGTAAGGCGTTATGTAAGGAAACACTAATGAGGTTTTGCGTTTTCACTCTAATCTGGAGGAATCTCTTCCTTAAAAATGACACTTGGTAGGAGACATCTGGCTTGTGGCTGCCTTTAGGTTATCGCCGTGGCCTGATGTCACATGATACTTTCAGGATTCACCACTCCAGGCACAAAACGTATGAGTGCCTACAGCCCAACAGCGATGGGCGGATATGTTAGACAAGGCAGCTCCAGAGGGCTCACAGAGCTCCTTCTCCAACCTCGTTCGACACCCATTAGGTGGAACGTTATGCATTTTCTGTGGCCCGCCCACCCTCGGGAAGCATGATACCAGAAGTGACTATCACTTGGCTGACACCTGTCAGAATCTTCAATCGCGGCTGCCATGACGACCCCATACTGTGCATCTGAGCTACAAAACAATATAAAGTTCTGTTTATTTTATTTATTTATTGCCTGTATAAGCCACAGTGGTTTGTAGGGTAGTGTTGTAGCATCACACATCCAGGCTTGAGGGATCTAATGCCACCACTCAGTGTGGCCTTAACATGCTCTTCCTGTAATTATACAGGTGATCTCCTAGTAGAACGTTCCAAAAATGGCTGATGAGTTGTTGTCTTTAAATTTCCAAGAGGGCAATGGACTGCCATCCCATCCAGGGTGTGTCATATCCTGTTTTTCCTAGGATCCACTTCATGCTCACCATGAACCTGCAGTGAAAAACTAGTTAGAGGAAATATATGGTTTAAAACCCCCACAGTGGATATTTACAGTAGTCTCTGAGAGGAGCTGTATTCCTTTGGCAACAGTGGTTCAGGAATAATAGTGTGGCACTAGAATTAAACATGCATTACTGTTTTTTTTCCCCTTCCCCAGGGATCAATAAATTTGAGCACAATTAGGCCTAATGAAAAGACACCCCCCGCTGCCCACGAACATTTTGGAAATTGGATTGAGGAGGAGAAGCACTTGAAGCATGTCTGTGAGCATGATAGCCATAAACACATGGACAGTCTGCTTTCTCATGTGTTACACTGCATGGCGTTCAATTGCAGGATAATTATACTGCGAGTTTGCTGATAATCATGCTATAGGTTTGTCCTCTTAACCTTTTTCCAAGGGGTCAAGGCCAATCATTATATGTAGTATGCACCATCCATCCATCTATCCTCTACTGTCTAGCACAGTGTCATGGTGAGCCTGGAGACTGGAGATCCCATAATGCACAGGGCATGAGTCAGGGGACACCCCGGGCAGTATTAACCTGAGTTATGACAGTGAAACATCTGGCTGAGTAATTCTGTTAGTTGGGTTTATGCACCAACTTAAGTAATGGAGTGACTACGATAATACAAATATGTTTCAGGCACGATAATCGCTTTATCCCGTCCTTCTCATGCCAGGCTACTGTTCTATGGCGCAGGCTTTCACTAATTCCATATAGGTCTTCTGATGTGCAGAATAAATAAATGAATAGAAAGTGTGGGAGGGGATTGTAAGCAGAAATAAAGGCGAATGGAGCCTTTTCTGTGCGAATGGAGCGGGGATGGTGCCGATGGCTAAACTCACGCCTCACTGGACTACTTTCGAATTTCACGGAAGGACAGATACCCCTTTCCCCTAATTCCGGGCAAAAATTAAGCGCAGCCTCTTGTGCTGTCCCGAATCAGGCCTGCATCCCTTCAGAGCAGGCATTACCCGGAGCCGGCCCATTAGTAGCTGTCTCCCGACCTTGGTGTGTGACCGGTAACTAATACAAAGGAGACAAAGTGGGTCACAGCTGATGGAGGAGTGGGATACACGACTGAGACCCAGGCTTCCACTTCTCAGGTGCATTTTGCTTTAAATAAACACACCCACACTTCCTGATTGAGCTATTTAAAGCAGCTACGCTTTACAAGTTAGAGGAGGGGTACAAGCAAAGGTGAGTTCCGGATGACTGGCAGACGGGCGCGATAAACCGAGCCGAGACAGCGAGACCGTGCTGGGATGCCTCCACTATCAGCCATCCATCTGACTTTAAACAGTCTTTCCCTGGCTTCCGTGAACTTATAAAATGACTCAAGTCGTCTAGCTAGCAGGTTTAACAGCTGCTGGTATTTCTTCCATTCAGAAAGAAGAGGAGGGTAACGGTAAAGCCCCAAACGGACCCGGGAGCAGGCGACGATGTGTTGCGCATCAATCCCACCCCACTCTCCCGTGAAACAGATTAACCACGGCTCCCGTTGACTAACGAGACATCTGGCTTGATGAATGGTAATAACTTCTTAACAGGAGATGCTTTAAACATTGATCCAGGGGAGTGAGGCAAGGCCGCCGTTAAGTTCATACATCAGCTTAGACGTGTAATAAAACGACCGGGAAGTTAAAGGATTTAATGCCCGGCAAATGAAGGTGGGCGTTGTGGAGTTCTCACGAACTGGGTCAAATACCGACTCCAGCAGGCAGGCCCTGAATGCGATTTCAAGTAGCAGCTGCTATTCGGCGTGTTAGAGATTTAAATTTTTAAAGGCAGAGAAGTCATACATCACAATAGGGTCCCTTTGGAGATCAAATAAAGTTCAGTTTCATGACCTGTTGTTACTGCAGGGTCTTAGCTTTGGAGGATTTTGATATTCTCATTATGCAGTGGGTGGTTCCTCTTTCCATGAATTTTTGACCTAATCTGTGAGAAGCTTTTGAGTTCCTCCTGCTCTCAAAGCATGCTGGGTACAAGCATCGGTGTCCTAAATACATGTATGTATGTGTGTTTGTGCATATATTCTATGCTCTGATCTTCTGATCCTCCTGGGACAGGCTTTAGGCTCCATCATGGGATGAGTGTTTCTGGGAGTGGATGTACAGTATGGATTATTCCGTTGGCCCAGCCATATTAAGGATGATCCACTGGCTTATTTATTGGGCTTATTTTTTCGAAAACAGCACTGATATCAAGTGAGCCATTATTTAGCTAGAAGACCAGCATGCTGGCTTTATCCGGATGTTATGAAAACACAAGAGGATTCCCAACCCTGGTTCTCTGCACTTATTAAGCAAAACTGGAATTAGTTCCTATTTGGGGTTCCTATTTGGGGGATCAGAGCAACTCGTTAGCGCAAGAACCAAGCCAGTCTTCAGCCTCCAGGCTAAGAGAGTACTGCTACTAACAGGACACTCCCCTCTGGGTTCCATGACCACTTCCGTTTCCGCACCAATCTTGGGGCAGCCTAACAGGGGTTTTGTGACACACGACCAGCCCCCCTCACCCCCAGTGTTGTGCTATGTTTATTTGTTTTCTGAACATTGAAACAACTTCTTTTTTATAAGAAATAAGATGCATTTTTGTTATTTAACTAACAAAGAATTTGGAATGTCACTGGTGAATGTGGTCCCTGTGGAAACACCAATAGCTAAGAGGTCACAGGACACCAGCGTGTGTTTGCAGGCTTGGTGACGCCGTGCAGAGAGGTGTCGTGACCATGAGAACATTCATGCTGGGCTGGAAAAGAATTTTAAAAACACCAGACTGATCTTCGCAGTGTTCTTTGTTAGAGAGACTCCATTTCCATCTAGGTAGTCTGGCCCGGAAGGTAACCTCCCGTATTAACAGTCTGAACCACGACCCCGCTATATGTGTGTGTGGAGTTTTTATGGTCTCCTTATGTTTCTGTGCCTATTCTGGATTCCTCCCACAGTCCAAAAACAATGGTTCTCCCCTAATACTGATTTCTGTTTGTGTGGCTCTTTAAGGGTGTACCCCGCCTCATGCCCTGAACTTGTGACACTCCAGTGTATCCTGGCCACAAAGTCCTGGCCCCCATGGCAAAATGTTACCTTGGACTCCCCAAAGTATGATTTTGAGGCCCCTATAAAGTGCTAGGCCCCCAGAATCTGCTAGGGTACCCATGTTGCTCCAACGCTACATGGTTTTGGTCAAAAATAAAAATGTCCCCTGTACAGCCTCTGTACAGCCTCTTCCCTGCTGACCACTCAGTGGTTCAGCTCTCCTGCCATCTAGACCTTCCATTTTTGTTCATCCCCCACCAGTCATAATACAGGCTGGGGTAGCAGCTTTGTGGTGCTTTGTGCGCCCCCCTCCTTCCACGTCAGAAACGCACAAGTGGGAATATTTCATACCATTAAATTGTTCTGTTGAAAATCACCACCACTTCCCATCTCACTAAAATGAAAAAAAAAAAAGAAAAACAAAGCATGCATCGACAGGTAACAGCCTCAGTGATCTACTGCCCCCACCCCCTGTCCCGTCCTCTGCTATGACAGAACTTCAGTGTGTCCCGGATCCAGATGGCAGAATACTAGGGGCCAAGGGATTAATAATTAGCCCTTCAATGTTCTGAGGCTAAGTGGTGCTATTTCAGATTTGCACTTGTCAGGAGAGGCAGGAGCTGCAGCCTGGCTGGGGTCAGAGTGTGGATATTGCAGAAAATTACATACGCATTCAGACAGAGCAGACCCTCCTCTGGGACTACCATAAAAATCTACATAGTCCTCATGTAACAGTGCCAAGGCAACCTAGACCGTGTGCTGGAGTGGGGATTTGCTGGTTAAGCCGCTGGGAATCGTAGACGAGATACGTGACAGGGTATGAAAATGAGTACTGCACCTTTAGCCAAGGTGGTCGAGGACCAACAGGCAACCAGGTAGACGGTTGGCAGGCCATTTCTACACAGTTGCCTGCTGCCTCCATACTGTGATCCTCCGTAACACCACCATAGCTTACAGGCCTTCCTTCATGAGGTCACTGGTTGCCTAGTAACCAAGCCTAACAGACAGCAATGTTCTGTCTAGTGCCCAGACACGCATCGTTAAAGCGACACGAGAAGATAATGCCTCGAAACATGTAAACGCCGTCCGCGCCTCTGCCGACATAACGTCAACTGAAACAAAAAAAAAAAAAAACAGGACCTCAGCGTGACCTGAGTGGAGGTTAAAAATAGCTACCATCGGAAGGCAACTGACACGGAGGGAGGGGATGCTGATTATTGACAGCGCGGCTCACCCCAGGGGCATTCCGCTTAGATTCCGGAGCTGCCTGGTGTAGACGTGCTCCAAGGGTGAGCTGTAGCGAGTCGGCTAATTAAGGTGTGTTTACACGGGGCGGCTGTCTTCGGCAAACGCTAACGAGAGGAAGCAGAAGGAGGCATTGATGTGCCCAAAATCGCACGTCCTGAAGGGAGATGCCCGCAAAGGTGAGGCTGCATTGGTGAGACGGATCTATGTAAGGCGCTGTAGGCTATTTTGATAAGGGCGGCAGGGTGCTCATGTCAGTGCATGGCATGATACTGGCCCACCTGGACCTTAGGCCCGCTGTCCTTAATGAGGAAAGCGTGTCTATAGCTGAAACAATCTTGTTAGCTGCCCAGGCCCCTCATGTGGGAGTTACACTGCTCCTGGGGCTATCCGCTACACACATACATATTCCATTAGTCACTAGAAAATGCTAATTTGTTGTTTATATTGTGGAAATAATACACATGAGAGATAGTACATTACCCCTAACTCTTAAATTGTTATGTAACAGCAGGAGATATCCAGCACAGTGTACTTATACTTTAAACAAAAACACTCACAGCGACCCACTGTGATCACAAGGGTTGAGCAAATACTTTACATAAAACCTTCGGAAAACAACTCAGAAAAAAAAAACCAGCATGGGCATTAGCAGTGTTAATTAGACTATTACTAGTGCTGTTTAAATGTTATCCCTCCTTTTGCTATTTATGGAGTTTTCAGTTTAGCAGCCTAACCCCAAATGAGAGGAAAAATGCGTCACTGTTAATTACCATAAGCATCCATGGATGACCTCAATTGCTCTGAGTGTCAACATATAAGATGGTGAGAGATGTAAAAGCACTGAATGTTTCTCGGTACTGAGAATGGAAAGATCGTACTTGTGGTCTTGCTAACTTGTCTCCCAAGACTGAACTTGGGGTGCAATGATTCATGGGATTGGTCTCGTTCGGCGAGCATGCAACCGATGTATCCTTTATATTTGATGTGGGGCATGAGTGACACCCAGGAGAATTTACCATCCTCTGCACTTCTGTTCTTTAGTATTGGAACTGGTCTTCGACAATGAAAGATGTAATAAAATGAGTACACGAGAACACAAGTATGGCCAAGTATGCGTATCGAGAAACACCCATAGTAAAAATCTTGGAGGCTATTTTGACTCCTTTCTTTGATGCATGTAAGTCCTTCCTAGCTAATAGTTGATTGCAATCTCTTCACCTCTTGCAGCTCTGGTCTCTCGGTACAACGAAGATAACCACCAGATGAAAAATCAACCGGACAGAAACATTTGTGTAATGACACGATCGTCCAGCCCCACACAGGCTGTCATTAATCCCTGCCTCTCATGAGAAGTGAACATGCCTGTTTTTCAGACAGGATAGAAGGACCTTTTTCCCTTCAATGACTGCATTCAGGGACAGCTGACTGTTGCTTAGTGGAGAGGCTGCTTCGCAAATAAACACCAAGGCCTTGAAGACAACCAGACAGGATCATCTATTCATCCATCCATCATCTAATGATGGTCAGGGTCTTGGGGAACAGGAACCTTATCCTAGACTGCACAAGGCTGGGGTACACCCAGAATGAGAGGCCTATCCTGGCAGAGCAAAGACCCACACACCCAATCGTACTCTGTGAGCAATTCAGAAATGTCACTTAGAATAACTGCATATCTTTGGATTGCAGGAGTAAATGTGGGAATCCAGAGGAAATCTGTGTGACCCAGGGAGAACACTGAACACTGAACCTCCAACTCAGGTGAGTCTACATATACTACTTAAACAACAATTAAAAAAATATATGCGTAAAAGACATCAGGACTGAGAATTGCACTGTCCAGTTAGGTGGATGTACACCATTTCCTGCTGCTGTCAGTGTTACATCCTGATCCTCTTAAAATCTGTCTCTGGCTTTTAATCCCCTTTATTCTTTAGGAAACATTCTCTCCAAATCTGCATAGGGAAACACTGTTGGGGATAAATTAGCTCACTGCTAATTATTTGGTGGGCTAGCCTGGACTGCCAGCTTAGCAAATTGCGTTAACACAGCCTACCCTCAGTGAAGTGTAAAGTTAGCACTGAACCGGACACTCGTTTCACCTCTGGATGACAGATTTTGCACCCTATTCCTTTTTATTTTTTGACAGGACATGTTTTTTTTAGCAGTCGTACATAAATATTTGCTGCGTTCAAGGCTTTTTCTCTCGCGGCGAGCGCTGTGTTCTGAACACTCATTAAAGGCCTCTGTGACAGCGCTAAGCCGCTCTCATCAGGACGCCTCGGAACACTTTTAATTATTTATTAATGTGAGGGAAAAAAAAAACATGCTTCCCCCCCATACAATTTCCTGTATTCAAAGCTGGGTGGTCAGTGTGTGCTGGCCAAGGTCCTCACTCATCACTGGCAACAAAAGAAAAAAATGATCAAGGGGTCGTACATTGAAAGTAAATCAGCATATGTATACATGGAATTCACCCATCCACCCATCCACCCATCTTCTAATTGTTTATCCTGAGCAAGGTTACACATTATCTCTTCATCTTCCATAACCGCCTATCTGTACAGTATGGTGTTGCAGTGAGCCTGGAGGCCTGTAGCCTGGAGCCTATGCCACAAAGCTGAGGGAGCAATGGATCCCTAGGCAGGATGCCAGCCCATACTCAAGGACATGGGCGTCTTTATGTCTGATCACTCAGGGCTATAGTATTTCAAACTAGCCCCGAGTATTTTCTCCATGGAAAAGGAGGTGTTATGGCAAAACAACACGCAGACTGTGTAACACAGTTGAACTTGACTCGGCCTACGAAGGACATGTAGTAATCAAATTGATCTTGTTGAAGTTCCTGAACCTGGCCCCTGGTTACAAGTTCCTTATGTAGCTCCTGGCAACTTTCAGGGTGCACAACAGAACGAGGACCTTTATTGTAAGTAAACATGGGAGACGGAAAAAGCTACATTTCATACATTCAAAACAACACTGCCACCCTAAAACAATGGAGGAGGAACAAGCTGTTTTTTTAAATTATTTGTTTCTTTTTTTTTGGGGGGGGGGGGGGGGCTGGGCGTCAAAATGGGAAACAGCCTTATATTTATATTTTGTTCATGCTACCTGCAGCATGTTTATATTTCATTATTAAATCTACGCCGCAGATCGATACTTTGGCTTCGCGTAATTAAAAAATGATTTTTAAATTATTGCGCTAAGTGCTGGTAAGTTTCACCACTGCACTGGCAATATTAGACAAGAGTGGAGATGCAAAATTGGTTAAAATTTAATCCCGTCTGCTAAATTTTTGCTCCACTAATTATATTTTCCAAGTTTTAGCAGCGTTTCTTGTGGTCAACCAATCAGCAAGCTACTGTATCCCTGTAGGCACCTCCCCAGTAACACGCATTGGAACAGAAAGCTTCCGAGGAACTTGAACACTTGAAAGACATATTTATATGATCATATATCCATTTAACTATTTTCTATACCTGCTTGTTCCATTCAGGGAATTCAGGGAATGGAACAAGACTTATTTGCATCACTAAAAATACATTAATCCAAATTATATTGCTCTGGTTGAAATCTGTATGATTGCTCGACGTGATTTAGTTGTCGCTAGAGTATAGAAAGTTTGGAGACGGTTTATAGGAGAGTACTGAAGATTTTCTTTCCAAATTCAGAGTTTTATACATAGCGTCATTCTGCTTTGTGAATGTTGTGTCATATTGCGCAAATTATGTTACGATTTGCCCTTACTGAACACCGTGATGATGTCACAACTCACCACAGCTGTGGATTCCTGTAATCTATTTTCTCCTGGAGCCAAAGACTCATCCTGTCCAAGTATCTGCCCATGCAATTGTCTATGGTGGCATTTCCACAAATATTTAATTGTGTTTTTAGTTGTTAAAAATGACCTTTAATTTCCAGGCTACGGTTTTAACATATTTACATTTCTTTTGCTCTTTTAGCAATGGTAAATTTGCCTAAACAAAGTCAAGTAAACAATTCTTTACAGAGATCTCTAGAGCAAACAACCATCCTGACCCTTTCATTTCACTGCAGGGTCTACTTGGGGGTTGGTATTATTGTATGTGCCCCTTTTGAGCATTTTCATGTTAAACTGAACTGAGCCCTGCAAAACAACTAGTTTGACTCCAATGCAACAAGTACCCCCCCCCCCCCCCCCCCCATACACACACACACCAAACCCTGCCCTTTGACCAAGCCATTAGCTCTATCACACTGTCAACCCTACCCCTGATGTGTCTTGGGGACCAAATTGCCTCCAAGCCTTTTCAATCGTCATGTCAAACATCTAGCTCTATAGAGCCCCCAGGCATGTAAAAACGGTCACTGCATTTGCTGTCATTTCTGATTTCTTACATTGAAGAGTTCCTTCTTTTAGTGACACTTTTTAAAGAATTCATGTGAATAACTGTCTCCCAACTGAGATGGTGACTGGTGCATATTGGCTATTTATAGACTACGGAGCCCATAGTATTGTTACTACTAAACCAGCAATAAAGAGAATAAAATAGCTGGCAAAGCGCTATACTAGCTGGAGGGCCATAACAGTACACAAACTTAATAATTAACGGTTCGGCACAAACCTCACTTTTAAGTTCAGAATTTGGTGCAATTTCGGTATAACAGGGACAACAGTTTATTTAGAAAATATTTATTAATAAAACTACAAATTCAATCAGGAATATTGTAAAAAGAAACATGCTAAATAAGTAAATCAAAAATATAACATTATAATTTAAATGAACTAAATCCCATCTAAACCCAAAGTTCTCTATTACTGAGCATGGACACAAATTGGTAGTGATAAACACCCCTATAGCTG
>JAODKL010000027.1:3380934-3392745 GCA_026780765.1 Petrocephalus schoutedeni | reverse complement strand
TAAATCCCATCTAAACCCAAAGTTCTCTATTACTGAGCATGGACACAAATTGGTAGTGATAAACACCCCTATAGCTGCAACCGGGTCTTTAACCCAGGGTGAATTTCCTGGCAAAAGCACCTTAGACGCCTTGGGGACATTAACTTGCAGAGGCAGTTTGGCTTTGCATGGGTTGTACGTAAATGCGGATGATGTTGCATCAAATGAGTTAGCATGTTGGATGTGTTTCCAGTGACATGTTCAAGTTTGTAATTTAAGGTGTAATTTATTGGGAAAACAAAATGTTTCCAAACCGCTGATTATGACTCAGTATAACTAGCATTAGCGATAACCAACTTGTAACAACAATTAACATAATGTTTTTTCAAGTTGAACTTCTGCTTGAGAATTTAGGTTCCGCCCCTATCAATAAATGTATCCATTCATTTCATTGGGTGTGCTGCAACATTAAAATAATGTACCAAACGGTACATAAGAAATACATGTACTGTCACAGGCCTACTAGCTAGCTAAGCAAAATGGCAAGCAGTGACTTCAGTGTGTTTAAGTCAGATAGTTGCTTGGCATTAAGATCCACTGGCATTAAACTTGGGAGGCAGGAAAGGCATCTCATCTTTCGATCAGATACAGCTATTCACAAACCTTTAATATGGAAATTCACAAGGCAGAAGGTTATATAACAATCTTTGAACCTTTTGGGGGAGGTGGGAGTTACATGGGAGAATTAATTTTGTACACATCAAAGTGGCCCGGAGACTTATCGCGTTTCTCAGCCTAATTTCAAAAGGTGGCTGCACCAGATTAATTTAACGGGTTCCCTACTTTCGCTATAATCCCATGTAGACCGGAAATCTCCCAATCACAGGCAGATGTGGAGCATGGGAGCCTGCTCCTGATTGGCTCTCATTTTGAGTGGCGCGCATCAAACTGCATTTAGATTAAGATACGCTCGTCTCCCTCCGTTCACCAGATTTTTTTTAAGTTTTTTTTTTTGTTTTTAATTTGCCAACATGCACCAACCAAAAGGGGGGGGGAGTGGTTGGGTTAGCAGATGGCACTTAGGCATTAGCACTGTGACTATGCTGAAATTTCATCACCATTATAACTCCATGATGTCAATCTGGGGTTTAATATCGCAGAGGATTTACAGGCAATTCTTCCCTTTTCCCTCGGGAGATCCCGCTTCCCTCTTTCTCACTGTCTCTCCATCTCTTTCCCTCTTTCGCTCTCTCCCCTTCTCAGTTCCTCTCTCTCTATCTATCTGCTGCATTTCCCATAGGATGACATATGTGAGGAGACCTTCCGCAATTAGTGGGTTTTTGAGTAAGGATTGTAGCCAATTCTCCAGCCAAGGCTAACAAGAGGGGATTGTCTAATGAGGAACAGAGAGGCACGCGCAACAAAACATGTATGCGTTCTCCAAGTGCCGGATTCTGCATGATGGAGTGGCTGAGCGATACAACCTCTAAGGCCCTTCTGATGGGGAAATGCCTTCTACTCCTCTGGAAGCTGGTGAAATACTGCCATAGTATGACATAAGTGATGGCATGGCAATAAATCACAAGGAAAAATGGGAAGTTGTTACAAATATTTTGCTTCTAAAAACATGCCAGGGCTTATTTAGCGGAAACGCATAAAACACTAATCTCTATAAGAAATTGTATTTTCATTCTTACATGTATAGTGCTTTTGTAATTTTGGTGTTTGTTCAGCTCCAAAATCGAAAACCCATTTTGTAGGATGAGTGACCGGCTGGCAGGACACAGTCACCCTATACAACAAAGGCTTTCTGAAGCATGACACCCCTAGGGAGCAAACTTCCGCTTTGAGGTGTCTGCCTCCCAGCCTGACACGGCTGCGGCGATCTGCACGCGCTCCGTCCGCCGGCCCCCAGATGGAGCCTCCCCCCGCCCCAGGCCCGGAGACATGCGTCACATCTCTTATCCATCTCCACGTTCCGCGGGATGGCACAGGAGTGGGGCGCGGGGATAGATACGGAGGCTGCATGTCAATGCTGCTGCTTTGTATTCCTGTCGGGTTCTGGGAAGCAAAACCGCACGTCAATCTCTCCCCTAACTGCCCCCCCCCTCCCTGTGGCTTGGGGGGGCTTCTGACTCTATGTGGGAATGTGTGCAGGTGCTCCCCACAGGAGCCTCATTTCTTTCTGAAGTGTTCCCCTATGCCTTTACTGGCCAGTGTTATTACCCGCTTTCAGCAGTGTATGTATGTATGTGTGTGTATGTGTGTGTGTGTGTGGGGGGAGGGGGGGGGGGAGCTATAAACATGGTTTCAAGCCCTCCCAGCTTGATCAATACTTGCTGTATATTTTAACGAGCGAATGCAGAAGACAGAACTGGTGAGCAGTGTAAATTCCAGGTCACAGCACTAGTCCGTCCACTATACATATATGATCTGCCCTGTGCACTTGCACTTACATGCATGATCAGATACGCCACACGTTCCAGTGGATTTCATGTGCTGGTCACATCTTTTAGTCCATCAAGCTATACTTGGCGTGGCAATTAAGCAAAACCCTTTTGTAACCTACAAGACACTTATTACATTGTTATTGTTCTTGCTGTCATTACTATTATTTGACATTCTTATCTGGCTTTACATACATTTATCCAAAGCTACTTACATAACTTAAGCGATTAACCTGTCCACCGTAGGTAACCTGCCACAGCCTACAATCATCATCATGAGCGCCGAATATCGACCAAAACAATTCAAGTTGTTCACTTGGCTTGACGCAGTAACAGCGCAGCCCGCAGTCTGCCCGGATGTGGGACTAAGCGCAAGCAGTGCGACTGCACCCGCTATAGCGCGACACTCACACTGCACGATGAGCTCCACGATGGCTTCTCGGGGCTTGACGTTGAAGCCGTTGTACTGGCTGGTCTGGCAGCGGTAGGAGCCCGTCATTTCCCGGGAGACGTTGACGATCCTCAGGACGCCATCGTAGCTTTCCGACTGCATGTTCCCATCCGGCATGGGTGCCTCCTTGTCGGCCCTGGACCACAAGATGATGGGCTTGGGCTTTCCTGAAACAAGGCACTGCAGCTCCACCGTGTCGCCCTCCTGGGTCACCAGGGGGGACTTCCCACGCGGGACTGTCAGGTTCGGGGGAACTAAGAAAGAAAAAAACAGAGGAGGATCTGATATGGGGCTCTAGCAAGTCAAATGGCGGGGTCCCCACAATGGCCAAGCTCAGTGTCTGCCCGGGATGCAGGGGGTAGGGGGTGGCTAAGGAGTCAGTGTGGATCTTTCAGTCTTAACAATACAATGCATTATGAACAACCCACATTAATGTCTCCTCATGCTCAATGTTGAATAATTGGTATTTAGGATTTGGCCAAAGGAACACTGGAACACCTGTAATTTTAAAAAGCCTTTGATTGACTCACATTCATAAGCGGAACAAACTGTGAACAATGTATGCCAGCGTGCGGCATAGCCTGATGGAATGGGACAAAGACAAGGAGGGAGGGATCTGATCATTTCCAGGCTTTCCGACCAGGACAAAAGTACGGCCGCTTTGTTAGGACGCGGGCGATGGCCGCCTGGATGACGTCCTTGCACAGCTGTTTACCTCCAGGCAGAGTAGCAGGCAGTCAGACGCATCTCGGGGAGCAGACAGCCACCCACAGGGCGCCACCACGGCACCGCTTTGCGGTCCAGCTGTCACTGCTCACCTCCAAATCATGGGAATGAGGCTCCAGGTATGCCCGTGCCTGGTGCTGGGCATCACATCTTACTCAGCTTCCTTCACTCGGGGGGACGCAGAAGGTGAAAAAAAAAAGAAAGCTCTCTTTTGTGACAGGGGATCTGAACCTAAGAAGGGCAGGCTTTGAGGCCCCCGGACCTGCCTGTGTTCGTCATGGCGGGTTCACCCTCTCCTTCCAGCAGCCTGGACGCCTCCTCGGCCTCTTCTAGACTGAAGGCCAGACTGCTGCTGGTGCAGTTCCTGATTTACAGGACGTGAACCTTGGATACTCATCTTCTCGACTGATATCACGTAGCACGCATATGGAAAAAAAAGGCCCGCTCAGATAGTCGTGTGCGGTAACCATGACGACTCAATGGTTCAGAGATTCTGCGGTCGTTACTCATAATTTAGGTGGCCCATTATCCATTAATGATAATGGAATCCATAATTAAGACACTGGTGCTTGTTGCCTTTTCTCTGATATTGAGATCTCTTCGATATTTCTTCTCAATGGGGCTTTTATAGATTACAGTACATAATATGTTATTGCATGAAAAATACAAAAACAACACTTATGCCCATGCAGCTCAGCTTCTACCTGAACAAAAGGGTCCTTCCTTTCACTGCTAGATAGCGCTGCTTCCCATTGGGTAGCACTATCTAGCAATCATGAGTGGGGGGGTACCAGCACTGTCCCTCAGATGGGGGCCAGTGACCAGGGTCCAGGCATGTTTCATAACATGTCAAGCAGAGTCAGCATGTTGGGAGTCAGGAGAAGGCCCATCCCGATCCGCCCAGTGCATCCCCTGCTATAGGGCAGCCAGGGAGGAGGTCTGGGATGTTGAGATCTCATTCCCAGACTGTTAGAGGCGGCTACCTTCCTGCCAGCCTGATGCAATCATGTCTCAATTCTTTTCAAGGGAGAAGCATCCGATCCTCGCCTCGCGGAAGGGAAAGGGATTGATGGCGAATGTCGCCGAAGGCGTCGCGATTATAAAACGCCCGGTATACAGTAACTCCGAATTTTGGATGTAGGTGTTTCTGTATTCTGACTGTATTCTGTGTTTAGCTCTGCACTTCAATGTTATTTCTTAAAAGCAGTAATTAATATGGATAAAGCAAAGAGTATTATTCTTAAGCAAAAAAATATATATATCTATTTTCCACATTAAAATGTCTTCTTTCTATGAATTTAGAAAGACAAAGGTCTTCTGTGTTTGGAAACAAGACTGTAATTGGTCTATTAATAGCTTTTAATGCATAAAGTATATGAACATAGTGCAGTTTTACAGTAGCTCCTCTTTCCACAAACAAGCAAAATAATGTTTTCTAATCAATCACATAGAGAATATGCAGGAAGGTGAGCTGATAATGAATATAGGGCGAGCTGTGCCCCAAACTCAGGTGGAGTTCCTGGCCTTTCCCAGTGGAGCCCCTCAGTGAGTCTGTCTATAAGCAAACGGCAATTTAATCAGGCCCAATGGCAGTCGGCTTGGCTTATTACCATGAGAGGAATATCTGAACAGCAAATTGCACAGCAGTAATATAATGGGCAAGTGTGGTGGAAATGGCAAAGTGATTATCCAGATTACGACCGTGCCCCCGGAGATGTGCAGGACGGAGCCAGGGCGGTTCACGGCATGGAAGGTAGCACAAATCGACCAGCTGATTACAGGATAATGAATATTCTGGAGTGGTGGTTATTCAATTACAGAAGCCCAGGAATTGGGCTGATACAACACGTTTCCTGTTTGAAGGGTGTCAATGCGCGGAGCTTCCAAATGCACATCAAAGTCTGTGTGCTGCTAGATAACTTAAAGGCAATTCGGACGGCTGGCCATAGCGATAACTTGAAAAATGCACAATTTTTGGGTCGATGGGTTTGATGTGAATGGGAAAAGGGCAAAAAAATTAGACATGGCCATATGTTTAAGTGAAATCATGCAACATAAGGTGAAAATAGATGCCAGGGAATATACAACTTGGGAAAATTATACTATATAAAATACATGACAAATGAGCCAAAATCCTGCACCTCCTGGCTTAGAAAATGTGGCACTACATCTGAGCCCTTTGATAAATGATACCTTGTAATGTAATAATTAAATGCCGCCATTGATGAAGTAGCTATCTCCTACAAAACCCCTGCTTTTGTGTGATCAGCCATTTGGACATATTACCTCTCTGGCTAATATGAAGATTTATTGCATTATTTTTTTCGTTTTTCCCACTTCACACTATATTTAGCCCAAATCTTTAGGATGGTAAAACAAGTGTTTATGCTCAATCGACCCATTTTATGAATGAAATCAATTCTAAATTGAATATACAAGGGTAATTATAGCCTGTGGAAATTTGATTGGCTGTTGTCAGCCATGTTTTATGAGTAGATGAATTTTTATTGTATGATTTGTTGGGCCACAAACACACATACAAAATTTCATCTTTTTGTGTCCAATGGTTTCCGAGTTATAAGCTATTTTGAGTGATAGCGACCCCTATTGGGCAAGTTTTGAAATCTGGTGAGTTGCCTCAGAATGTCATACCAATTACTTGAGTGAAATAAAGCTGGGAGACCAATACCTCAATGTGATTATTACACAGCTAATGAAACACCTTGGAACTGGAAGATACTCTCCTGAGAAAACCCTCAAAGTCGCAAAGCGGCTTCTCTGATGCCAACACTTGTTACTTACCAAGGGAACGGAAGCACACATTACACATATTCAAAGAAAGGCTAATATTACCTCATGGTACTTTTAAGTACCAAAAAACACTTGCAGGTGTGACGGGCCTTCCCAAAATAACCTCTTGCTAATTCCACGTACGTGCAAAACAACACAGAATCCTGGGCCTGTTCACTCCTGCGGTGACTCAGTGCTCAGCACCTTCATGAGCAGATTTCGGCTTTCAGGAATCTGCGAGGTTGTAATAAAGGGTAAACCTTCCGTGAGATGAGCTGTCAGCATTTGCATGTAGAACATGTGCTAATGGATTACCCTGAGCATCCGTTATAATTCAGGCGAGGCCCCCGCGATCCCGTCTCCTACCTCTGCCTTGCAGCATTCCCTCATTCCGTAGACGTCTTTTCCTGCTCATGGGGTGGCCCAGGTTTCCATGGCAATATGCCAATGGTATGTTATGATGTTCAATTGCAGTGGGGCTTTCAAACATGCTTGGTGGGGCTACACCCCACATGCAAACTGGCCAGCGCATATTGACTTGTCATAAGCATTTCCGTCTTTCAGTACGTGCAAAACAGGACAGCTAGAGCAAAGCAGAGGGGATTCTCGGCTGGTCTTATCCACAATCAGATTTCACTTCATCTGTCTGTATCAGCTACACTCAGCATTTTAAAGTAGTGTAATGTGGAGATGTTTAAAGGAGAGAGAGTAAGCATTCAGAGGGCATGCATATTGTTATATATTCCAAGAAAGGAACTCAGTTAGGTAAGCTGGAGTACCTGAAAACTGGCTGGCCTATAATCAAAATATAATCATGGATGGCTTGAGGTCAGCTTCCCCACAAATTTCCCCCGCGTTTTTCCATTTTCATAAGCAGCCGCTGACCTGTTCATTAAATTCACTGCCCACCTTTCACCCAACCCATGTCTGTTCTAACCACAAAAAAAAAAAAAACGCATCCTGAAATCCTATATTTGATTTAACGCACAAAACAGTTTCCTGTAGTCTTGAAAATTCTGGTTAAAATTTTCAAGCATTATGGGAAGAAAAGGATAAAACGAAAAAGTAGCAGCAATTATGTCTGGAATCATTTTTGCAGTAGCAAATGTTCAGAGGCATAGAGAATACTGATCATTGAATACAACACAGAAGTATTACCGGAGTCAAACAGTGATTAATCGTACACTTTCAAAGCTCTGTGAGTATAACATGCATTAAAACATTAGCAGCACATCCACCTCGATTAAACCCCACTTAGTACTGAATGCATGGTTGGATACCAATTAATAGTGTTTTGCATAAAAGCACTCCTGTCGAAATCTGATTTCCTGAGCGACAGCTCTTCACCGCTTACTATGTGAAGTGCGGATCAGAATTGACCAAGCATGTTTCATTTGGAAGGCAGTTCCCAGACAGGGGATGGGGTGATCCAGAGCTGAGTATTAATCGGTACTCACCAGTGGTGGAGGAAATGTTGACATCGATGCTGATTTCTGGGATGCCTCCTCCCTTGAGTGAGGCCATACAGGTGTAGGTGCCAAAGTCTGTGAACTTGAGGTCAATGATGTCTAAGTTGGTTGTTCCCGGTGAGACGTCCGGGTCTGTCTGGGTGATGACCATCCGCTCGGAGCTACGCAGCGCCCTCCCGTTTTTCAGCCAGCTGAACATCAGCTCCTCTGGGGGAGTGGCCTCCACCTGGCAGGAGATCTTCACCTCACGGCCGATCTGTATGTTATCATCATTGTGGTAGGGGTCTGGGGTGATCCAGAAACGACCTTTCTTCAGTGCTGTGGGGGAAAAGAAGATTGTACCCCGTTATTGAAAATATTTCAGAATCATCTTACAATTCAGATTTCAATGGTTTCATAAACACCTCTCCTGGGGCAGATTCAATTAATTCAAAGAGGCAGTACAACTGCATAAAAGACCCTTTTATCAACAGCCACACAACAAAATCATAACGAAATGTACTGTAGGATTTTCTTGAAGTTCCTCACAGTTGAGTGATGATAACTTTATTTGGCATTAAGTGACAGACTTGTGGATTATACAAAGCAAGCTGTTTAAAAGGAATGAGGAGGGGCAACACTGTGGCATAAGCAGAGTGCGTCAGATGTCCTGGAGGGAGAGAATACAGGCTCAAATCACGCTATGAAGAATCGCTTTAGCTGTCAGCTGCCGCGGTATTTCTTCTTGGTGGTTCGTAGAGATTAAAAAACGTGATTAATCAATTACAATGATGGGGCACTGCCTTCGCTTCACTGCTGTCACTGCTGCTTCTCCGGTTTCCTGGCACACAAGTCAGCGCCGGGCCGGTTTTCCATACACAGACCGGCCGGGCACTTCTATGTCCTCCAAAGTCGTCAGGAAGATAAACGGACAAAGCCTCGAGCACACTCAGCCTAAGATTAAAGCAAACAGCCGGCATGTGTTAATGTGTATTTTCCATGCTCCTACCCACAAGTACACAGCGAGTGTGAGTCCTGGGAGGCGAGTCAGGTGTTTGCTATGAGGCATCGCACCTGTTTGTTATTCCAGGACGTAAGTCTGTGTGGCTGCCGATGATGCCTGGTGAAGCCAGGCCACAAGTCCGCTCTCTGCACCTAAACTTTTAGAGTCAGCCCTGCTTCCCTCTCAGCCCTAGAAAGCACAACCGAATCCTACTGCCTGATCCCGTGACCTCATGTGGAGACTCCCATGAAAGTCTGCTGTTTAAGTATGTTTCTTATCTGTTTCCTTTGTGGGTTGGATACCTAGGCAAAATTCCAAATTCCTATCCCTATGCCACGTGCTTCACTTTGCAATCTTAAACCTATCTGTCTGTCCGCCCGTCCGTCCGTCAGTCATTCAGTCAGTCAGTCAGTCCGTCCGTCCGTCGGAATCCCCAAGTGAAGGTGGAGGCTGGCTGGACCAAACTCCCCCACTGGTGTCACATGACTCCTGGCCAGCGCTTCCCACATACATCTTCGATAAGCATGAGTGATTCTCTTCTGCCCAAAGATAGTGAATTCTGAATGAGATCCCAATGCCAAGCAGCAGCTGGAGCTGCACTATGTCCCGACGCAGTCGCTATCGATTCTTATACCAGGACGGCAGATTGTTCCCAGGCGAACACAGACCATTAATCTGTATCTCCCTCTCTGCATGGATGGTTTGATAAAGGGGCAACTGGCAAGCAAATAAATGATGGAATGGTACTGTTATCGTTAGCATCAGGGAAACGTGCAGAAGCAGCGCTCAGCATGGCAGAAGCCCCACCCCTTCCAGCCCCCGTTACTCACACACTTATGTGGCGTCACTGTGGCTCTTTTGTGTGCATGACTACTCAAAAGATACGCTGTCCGCTGATGCTGCATGAAAGATTATCCATCCATAGAGATACAGAATTATACATATTCTGTCAGCAAATGAGTATGTGCCTATTGATGGACAGTATCAACAGGACATCAAATTCAAAAAAGGACAATTACAGTATTAGTAAATGTTAAACATAAAAGAATATCAAGGACTGGAAAGATTTATTCACATTTCTGATCTGACATTAATATTAGGTCATGGTTTTAGTGTGATGGGAAAGTGATGAGCTTTCGAACATATTTGTTTAGTTGTATTTTACGTTAAATCTTCATTCTGACGAACTTTCATGAATGCTGATTCAATACAGTGGGCTGAATACCCATATATATGTGTGTGTGTGTCTGTGTGTATATGTATTTTATGTATTTATGTTTATTTGTTTGTTTACTAATTAGCTTTTATGTGATCCAGCTTCTTGCTGATTAGATCTACATCTAAAGGTGCATTGACCATGGTGACCAAGAAGATGATGCACAAGATATAGCTAAGAACCTGGCAGCAACTGCAAAAAATTAATATCATGCATTATCAAGTGTAACTCGTTATCATAATCAATAGCCATTAAACATGAACAGTATAATTAAGTTTAATTCAGCAGAGCAACTTAAATTATGTTGTTAATTTTTTAGTTAAAAAATGCATTATATATTCAGAATGATTACAAATGATTACCAAATTAAACTGAATAACAAACACAATTAAATAAATGTTTTTGGTCTCTGTTGGTGTGGTTCTGTTATTGAACCCAAATATGATATGCTTGCTTTCAGTCATATCAGTCATTTGCTTCTCCGTGCCATTAAAATTGTATTAATCTGTTAATTCCTAATTCCTCCTAATAATGTTCATAATTAATGTTTGCCATTGTGACCACACATTTCGTTTTGTGTAAGCATGCTTGTGGGTGATGCTTAGTGTGAGGTGGTTGGGCGGGGGGGGGGGGAGTCAGGTGACCATGACCTTTATTTTGCTTCGATAGCCATAAATATGCTTGGTCTCTCTTATACTCATCTGGTACAGTCCTTGTTCCGTGACCCTGACAGCGTATTTTGTTTTTGCTATTCCTTTTTCTGGAGATGAGACGGCCTTTCTCTGCCTCATCGCTCCTGTAAACCCTGTTTCAGCCCCTTCCTGTGGATCCAAACCCAGAAGAAACCGTCGTGCCATCTTCCATTCCTGTCTGACTGCCATGACCAGGGCCATTCAAACTTTAAGCTTTTAATATTCACACGCTTCCATACATATGTCAATCTCCAGGGTATTCATGGTTCCTTCTGATGAACAGAAACACCAAGATTATGTTTGTGACTTTCTCGTGCTTCTGAGGCCTGACAATTACTTTAATTGAAATATTCACAGTTGACTATTACTATTAACTCTTCTTCATTCACTCATCATTGAGAGCCGCATGTCTCAATTGTGATTGACTTGTAACAAAAAACAGGATGTCAGAGCTGCCCGAACTCCTGACCTGTTTCGCTACGAGCTGCCGCTTAAGTTAAGAACTGTCATTCACAGAGGAGGCTGAGGTCTGCCTTACTTTCAACTGTTTAAAAGCCCCTATATGGCATCTAAACCTGGAAACCTCCATGTCTTAACACCCCCACATCCGAAACGCCGGCTGGACCCAGAACTGGGTTACCTATGGGAATGTTAGTCAGAGCATATGCCTTGTCGTATTGTACACAAGTAGCAAAAAAACATACTCCAGTCCCATACCCTTCCAGAGCTGCTAGCCAGGCTCTGCACAGTGGTCAACGTGTCACCGGACAAAATGGTTCCCCCTTTTCAGAGGCACTTAGGGAGCTTGGCAATGTATGACCCGGCGTGCCAGAAAAGGCACTTGCGTTTAAAACTGTCAACAACGCTCAGACAGAAAGCCGCATACACACATCACAGACAAATAATTCAAAGCAATCAGCATGAATTTTTCATTATCCAGTTCAGCAGACATGTTTCCCTGTAAAGTGGGTAGGGGAAAAAAAAGCAACATGATCGTTAAAAACCCATGGCAAGTTATTTTTATCCGGTGAGACAGTAACAGGTTAAGCACATTAGAAT
>JAODKL010000027.1:3359252-3380834 GCA_026780765.1 Petrocephalus schoutedeni | reverse complement strand
AAGCAACATGATCGTTAAAAACCCATGGCAAGTTATTTTTATCCGGTGAGACAGTAACAGGTTAAGCACATTAGAATAACCAGGGTTACTGGTAAAGTTTACTAACCTAACACAAGAATGCATAATACAAAGACATGAAATATAGGTCCGGCTAGTTCCCTTTCACGCCTATCAGTGATGCCATGCAGGATATGATAAACAAGTGGCGCACTCATACTTTACTTTTCATCTTCTTGTCAGTTAGGATAGCTGAGTAAGTATACAACTTACAATAATACCACTAATAATAATCTTTACACATACACTGGAGGGGAAAACCAGACCCCTACTACTGTACGTGCTCCGCAAAGGGACCGCGGCTCCTGCCCGCGCTAAGCAGGCACGCATTTCCAGATATCCTCCCTGTAATAACGGCGCTACGGCTAAAGCTGTGCACATGGATACACACATGAAACTGTGTCCCTACGACATTGAGGAACCACTTTGGTGAACAGGAAAATCCCCGTTAATTAAGCTGTGTTACTATAAATAACAATAGAGAGACTTATATAGATTAACATATTCAAGACTATAGCACAGTAAAAAAGACCTCTACCAAGACATACTGCATTCTTTATATACATTTCTACATTTATAACCTCTCTAATAGAATTTATTCTTGTTAATGCCGCCGTAAAATAACTCTTCTATTTAACACTGTGTTCCGAATCATTTTTTCAATTTAATAAAATTGGAGAGACACATATTTATTCAGCTGGCATAGGCATGCCAGGTCTTGAAAGCAAACTTTAAGTTGCATTTGACAAGCTGCTTGTCAGGTTCATATTATTGCCTGGCACTATATAAAATGAAATTCCACCTCCTGATATGAAAAAAATGCAATATTTCAGCGCCTTTAGACCCAGATGTTTTGGACACGTAAGAGGGCTTAATCGTCATTTCCTCTGCAGATGCTCGGCTTACTACTGTTGATCTAAAAATAGGCAGGAGCTTACAGAAGTAACAGAAGCTTATTCTACAGCAATAATGGATGCAGAAAGATTGGGCCGACCTTACATTAAATTCACCAAACTTTTAATGCATCGTGCACGGCAGGAATGACCAGTTCTGTTCAGATTGTGTGCATTATGTATAACCCATCCATTTTCCGAAACCGCTTGTCCTATCCTGCAGGCCACAGGCACAAGGCAGGGAACAACCACAAGACACTCACACATGCACACCTATACACACATAGAGCCATGTCAGAGACTCAAACCCTGGTCCCAGTGTTAACCACTGCGCCAGCGTGCTACCCCAATTACGTAAAATGTAAAAGTTAAAAAGAAGAATGTCTGATACTCTAATATCTACTGTCTTTTGATGGAATAATGATTGTAATAATGGGGGAGGACATTGGCATAATGTCCGTAATATGGTTTCCATTGTGAGGAAGCAAAGCAGTAATACAGTATACCGCCTGCTATAGTACAGTAATGTGCCCAATAGACATGCCTGCCTTCCTATTTCATTATGGGTGTTAATTAAATTTGGGGAACTCCCAATAGTGGAAGGAACCACTTCTCTGCACCGACACCCTGGCAGCTGACCTGTCGCTCTCCGTCATCTCCTGGGCTCCAGTTTCCGCTTCTCTTTCTTCAGGCAAGCGTCTTTGGAGACCCGGAAGCCAGCCAGTGGGCAACAGCTCGCCACTGCTGGTAACCCACCGAGCTCATTAGTCATTCATTCATGGAAATCGGATGCACCACTGGCCCATAAATTATTCAAAAACAAATTTGATAAGAGTCGATTTACATGCCGATTTACATGCGGCCACCGAGTTTTTGCAAGTCATCTGAGACAGTATTTTTTTTTTTCTTTTAAGACAAAAATAACAAGGTATATAAGATAAGTTACCTTGAACTGGAACTTGTAGACAACACTTGTATGCATCAAAAATTTTACTCTTGGAAGAGGAGGCAGTCCAGGCAGTACCAACAAGCCTGGACTGGTACCTAACCTTACTAAGAATTCCATCCATCCATCCATCCATCCATCCATCAAGACATACCCAGTTCCGGGTTGTTGTTGTCCTATCCCAGCCTATCCCGAGCCCATCCCATAGAGCACAGGGTACAAGACAGGGGACACCCCACATGAGATGGCAGACTCACATTATAGGGGATACGGGGCCACCAGATCCCCACATGTTTTTGGACAGTGGGAAGAGACTGGGGAACTCCACAAACACATGAAGAAACCCCTCAACCCTGGACGTGTGAGGCAACAGTTCTACTCACTAAGCCACCCGAAAAGAATTCTCACAGTTAAAAGCCAATATCTTTAGGGGTGTTAAGTCGCGAGTTAAAATAAGTATTGAAGCAGTATCATAAGGAAGCGCTCGTGCTCTCGGCAAAGTGATATCTTTCTAGAACTGAAGCAGTATGATTCTGTTCCTTGAAAGTTTAAACAAATCTACAGTTCAGGGTCCCCAGGAGAAGCTTCCACCCTGCTGTTTCCTGACCTTCACGACAGGCCAGAAGATGCTGTCATTCATTGACTCAGCCTTCTCAGAACAGCAAGGAACATTTGCTCATCGGCATCCGCGACGGACGCGGAGCTACTCGAAAGCCACAGCTGAACCCAAAGCTTCACTCATTCTGCTTTAGCAAGCTGCCTCTACAAACCTCTACTCGGCATAGAAAAAGGACAAAAGATTGCAAATACTTTGTTTCCTGAAAAGGCAGCAGTTAAGACCGTAATGTGCTTCTTTCTGGTGTAATTAACTAGCATTGCCTCCTGGATGCCTCCCTTCCAACAACCTTGTTGCACCTAGACCAGGCTAAAAGGCAGACTGGTAAATAGAGTGGCAGACAGTTGGACTGCATCTGGACAAAAAATAAGCAGAAGGCCAAGTTTCTTATAAAAAATGAGTCAACACCAACCACAGGATCATGATAGTGGCCTCAACGTGCCAAGCGCATGTTGGCGTCTTGGAACGGCAGGCTGAGCTGAAAGACACTCCAGCCCGTGGGAGGCATGGCCAGAAGATCCGCCATCTGCTCGGAGAGGATCCGTAGAAACACAGACAGCCCCTCAGCAAAACAATCCTGAAAGGGCTTTTCAAGGACTGGGCCTGATATGCGCGCGAGACAGAAACTTCAGGGCCCAAATATTCAATTGTCGGATTAGCATAGACGCTGTGGGGTTATGGGCTTTGCACTGCTGAAAGGGGTTGCATATCTCCTTCCAAGATTACTTTAGCTCTGATAAATAGGTAGTTTGAAGCTTCCAAGCTTCTAAATTACCAGTAGATGGATATGATGCTGCTAGTTAAATAAGCCGAGGATTTTAAATAAAAGGAGACTGTCCCTTGCTGGAAATGATCTGCAGCTATTGTCTTATAAATGCAGGTTAAAGATGTTGAATTATAAAACCTCGGACCACTAAACTTTATGAAGTTAGTCTCTCCAGCAATTCACTAATAAATTTTCTGTGCAAACGGGGCCAAAGAGCGCTGACAACATTTGCTGACCCATGCAGAAAATTTGCGATATGCCCGGAAATCCCATTTTAATAATGTCGCTCTTTTGCAATATCCTGTTTACGGCTGCCATAAGATAGAGGACCCATCCCTGCCGCCGATGCAGCATTTGCTGGGTGGAATTTACAGCAATTTCAGGACGACATCTGTAAATAAATAAAAGGTTGAGTCCTGTGGCGGCCTGCACGCTCAGAAACGGGGCCTGATTTGTGAATAGCGCACATTTCGGTAACAGTCATCAGAGCAAAGCTTTAACATTAACTGTAAAACGAAAATCAAGGGGTGCATTTGATCAATGATAATGCTGTAAAGAAACACATCAGTACCAAGTGAAGGAGTTTGGAAAAACAGAAATACAAGAATGAGTGCACTTGGAGGGTATTGAAGAGTCCAGGTTTGGGCTATTAGACATACTACAGCAGTACTGGCCATTGACAGCTATTATCATCAAGGGCCTTTAGAGGTGGCTTAACAAATCCCAAGCAACATTGTTTTTTGCAAAGTTCACAGTATATTTTATGAAAATCCTGATAACTTTATTTTCCGTATCTTCATCAAGGGACTCAAAGCACTGTCAAAACAGCTTTCAAAGTCATCAAGCCTGCTACCAAAGAAAAATGTTCTGAAGATGCCCTGTCCATGTTACAAGATGTACTCATTTCCAATCATACCTACAATAATAATAATAATGATTACCCTTTGATGAACTGACACTCCGTTCATGGTGTACCCCTGGCCTAGGCTGCATGGGGTGGCTCCTGGCACAGCATTAGTCAGACGGATGGCTTATGACATGATTTATTTATTAAAATGAGGGTGTGTCTCAATACCAAGGCCGTAAAGATAGAACTTGCGGACTTGCAAAGACCAGTCTTGCTAACTTGCCTCCCAAAAAACGTGGGCTGCAGTGAATCATTGGTCTCAGTTGAAGAGGATGCAACTGATGTATCCTTAATATTTGGGGCAGGACCAGAATGACATCCGGGGACGTTTACCGTCCTCTGTACTTCTGTTCTTGAGTATTGGACCTGGTC
The DNA here is from genome assembly GCA_026780765.1 of Petrocephalus schoutedeni. NCBI lineage: Eukaryota > Metazoa > Chordata > Actinopteri > Osteoglossiformes > Mormyridae > Petrocephalus > Petrocephalus schoutedeni. The sequence goes on along the minus strand of JAODKL010000027.1, from coordinate 3,376,277 downwards.
TTCGGCAATGGAAGATGATGAATAACGGGTACACGAGAACAAAAGTATGATCAAGAAGGTATATTGAGAATCACCCAAAAACACCAACACCTTGAACCTGGCCCACGTAATCTAACGATGATCACATGTGATACCTAATTATGATCATTGTTATGGTTGCTGAGAGAAATGGGAGCTTAAGGGCTGGACTGTGTCCCAACAAGACTCCATTATTTGGCAGGAGTTACCCTGTGCCCAGAGGTGGGTAATCTAGGTCCAAAGAGTAACAATCCATACCAGGATTTTGTTTCAACCAACTGTTGTTGAGCACTCTGTGACTGAGACTCTTAATACTTAACTGGTTGCTTGAAACATAATCCTGGCCTAGATTTGTACTCTTTGGACCTAGATTACCCACCTTTGCCTATGCCCTCTATAGATTTTTAGCAAATGTCCAATAAATTAGCTCTCCCCACCCGTATCAACAGTAATATTTGCTATCTTGAATTTGTCTAAGGTATCCAACAGCTAGAATTAAGTGCAATAGATAGTTTTTGCTGTTTTTCTTCACTTGAAGTTTCATTCGGCTTTTTTTTGCTCTTGCCTCAAAACTGATTACACATACCATGGGATCTCATTTCCGATTGCCAGTCTCAGACTTCTGAAGAAGAACTCGAGGAGTAATCTATAATGCAGTCTAATTATGAAGTTCAGGATTAGATGAGTCACTGGGAGGGCTGACTTGCTGTAGACAGCTGGGGAATACTTCCGAGTGTCGGATGTCACCTTTCTCTTTTTTCACTGGCAAATCATTTTGAATCACTGTGCCTCCTTTGAACACTGCTCAATATGTCGATCAGGATCGACCAGTAGATCGCGAAGGTAGTGCGGGTAGATCAAGGGAAATTAAAAAAATGTATTTAGGTGTTAGCCTATCATCTATCCTCCCTTTGGCATTCGCCACTTGAGTGACGTAACGAGCGGCCGGTCTGCATTGTTTAAAACCATGTTATATTAGGTTACCGAAATTACTACTTAGATACCTTCTCTTCTTACGCGTCACCGGCCCCGCAGAAAATGCAAATGTATTGCGAGCGAATGCAAAACTTCAGCGAGCAAAGTGACCCAGCTAGCCTTCCAATTTATATCTGCTAAACAGGGATATAAAAAATGAGTGGGGAGCCGGACCAAGTAAGGAACCATAAATGTATTGAATTGTATTGAGCTGTGAGGGGTCATGCAGTGATGCAAGGTTTGCCAACATATACTGTATATACAAAGTATACTCAGTGTGCGTGTGTGTGTGTGTGTGTATTAGCATTTTTAATGTTGGTAGATCATTTTGATGATGATAGCTCACAAGCCGAAATAGTGTGGGCACCCCTGCACTATTTTTTCAGAAAAGGCAGTGTGGGGGGGGCGGGGTGACCAGGAAGTGGTATCACACTATCACAAACCAATAACATAACATGAAAAAGAATAATGTAAATAGCTACAGGCCAACTGAATCACATTATTACCTCATGACAGGGACATGGGACAAGCCAGGATAGGATAGGTAGGTGATTCAATTAAATTTTACATTTGACCATTGTCAAAGTAAGTCCCAGTAAGGACATGTAGATGTCATATTAGTATAAGAATACATATAAATAAGTTTGTCAGAAGCATCTGGATGATACTAAATAAACTGCTATTAGATTCATAGTCTGCAGTGAACATCAAGACCTTAAAGGTATACATCACCCCAGGGGCGTAATTTCCGGGGGGGTTGGGGGGTCATGACCCCCCCAATAATCAGATCCGGCTAATACAACCGCCCCAATAATCATGTCTCCCCCTAAATGGGTGAGGACCTCAACCCCCCCAATGTTCAAACCAAAGTTACGCCCTTGCATCACCCACACATATCCTGAGTAAGTGGCTCGCTTAAAAAGGGTGATTTAGCATAATTGTCTACCCTAAATAGTAACGCATCATCTGAAAGAAATGCAGCGTTAAGCTGACCTAGTTTTCGCTCCCAGCGCCGTATGCCTGACCCAGCTCCATCTGGGACGGGCGGAGAGCGATGACAGCCCTTCTAAAGAAAACACCGCCTGTGGCAGCATAAACGTTCATAATTGCACTGAAATATTTACAGTCCTTTTGGGGCTATTTACCAGACAAATATCTCCTGCCATGAACACGACTGTCATAAGGGTATGTCAGCTTTGCCAAAATCGGCCTCGGTGAGCATCTTGCTTCCTGTTTTCGAGGCATATTGCATCCAAACTGTGTGGAACGCTAATTTCAGCCCCAGCACCCCCCAAAAACCCCTATTTGTATGTCATTCTAATCTCCTGATCAAATGCATCACGAGGAAAATGAACAGAAATGCATGCGGATTAAGGATACTTCGCTAAGCATCCAACTGGTGTGTTTCTTCATGTTACTTTCACAGCAGGTGGTAATGAGTGCACATTGCACTCTACCCCTACCTCTGCATGCAGGCAGGGTAAGTTAGGCTAGTGAACTCAGAAGTGGAACAGAAAGAAGAGTTCAATCGGACACTTCAATAAAGCCGTAGCTTACACTCCAGAGATTCGCGGTGATGAATATTTATAGAAACGTCAATATTAAATAGAGTTGCTTTTCTAAAGATCTAAGTGGGAAAGTATTCCAACATCCATTCATTTTCGCTAATTACTTGCAGTGGGGCCAGACATACAGAGGGGCGTCAACTGGAAGACACAAGATCATTCGGGGGCACCTTCCAACCCATGTGCCTTTATTTCTTTAGTCGTATTGTAAGGACAGCTAATTACATAAGAAGCATGTCTTTGCAAGGCCGTGTTGGAGGCATAGACACTAGGAGAATGTGCAAACTGCAGATGGAGAGCACTGAGGCCAATTAGGCCGGACGCCGTCGCCAAGGCGATATGACGCTACCCAGCCAAGCCAACGCCTCAGCTACTTGTCCAGAGTGATGGTGCAAATAGCTAAATGTACCAACGCTCACTTCCACAGGGCGATAACGGTGCAGGCACATTTCGGGCCGTGTGTTTTTCCATACGGGTCAGCGATTCTTGGCCAAGTCTCCCAGCAGAGCGGCTTTCCGCGGTGTGGGCAGCTCGTCCAACCCGAGCTAGCTTCTGGCCCTCTCTCTGCCTCCCGTCCCCCCAGCTGAAACCTGGCCATGCAAATCTGCTTTTCCTGTGTTATCGGACTCTCTACTGTCAGGCCTACAGACCCGGCAGGAATAAAAGGATTCCCAGAGAAGCTCAGGCTAACCCCCCAGATGTGCTAAACGTCTTTATTTGCACATTAGAGGTTTGCTTTGAAAACCTTCCTGAGGTGGGGGACTGATATAGCCGGACTGTGAAATAAGACGTGACGTTTTGGCCTCCCCCCGGCACAGAGATTATGCTAGAGAGATTCACCCGGGAGAAGAGCTCGGCATAGCTCCCACCTTAAACCGGCATTTCTGTGCTCCCTGGGAAGCAGTATCCTTCGGAAAACACAGAGAAACATGGCAATCTGAGGCAAACCTGCCACGCGGCCGAGCAGCCATTATATCGGTAGGGAGGCACTCGATTCCACGTGAAGCTGAGCGCTCCGTTGCTACGGCGGCTAAGGCCGCCCACATTGACTGGATGCTTCTGCACTAAATGCCCCGCCCGAGCTTCTCGTACGCGGCTGGATCTGTAGCTAATTTCTCCTGGCAGATGCCGGGGGGCCGTCTCCCCACCGCAGAGTTCCATGGCTCGCTGACGCATCCCCGCTTTTATCCTGTTGATCTTTATTGTCTGTCCCAGGAGCATTGTCAAATCATCACGCAGTTGCCCTGATGATCGTTTACTAATTGCTTATTTCCTCCCGACAGATGCTGCCAAAGGTTCCGCCAGCGAGGCTCGGGAGCGACCAGCGGGGGCGACGCCAGACGACTTCCTCGGGGCACCTTTGCCGTGTGGGGGCGGGGCCTAAACGGTCCTCACACTGCTTGCCATTCTTTCGGTATGAAACGGGTAAAACAAATGACGAAGATTGAATGCAACACTTATACAGTATGCACAGCGGGGCATAATATGTTCCTATTTGCAAATAAATTAAAACCACCAGACCAGACAGAAGAATAAGAATTTAGCAAAAGCTTCACAAACAGGCAGAAAACCTGGAACTGGCTGATCTGCTTTTGACTAATGAATAATTATTATACCAGCCTTTAAACTGCATTTTCATATTTTGTATACGCTGGCTTTGAATAACTAGTAGCCCGTGGTTTAATCTGCAACCCATCTGAACTGATGTTGCATAACAGCCTCATCGTGTCACACCAACAAAATGCATCTACTAGGCATGGCCTTCAGGGTGCCTCTGCTGTCTCGTTCCCACTGTTTTCTGGGACGTGACTGACTGTAACCCTGTACTGGATAGGTACTTATGGAAATGGATGTATCTAGTAGACAGAGAGAAAAAGAAAAAAAATAACAGCATTCCTTTTCTGCGCATCATGATTCCAAGAATCTTGATGAAAGTCACCTTTTGAGAAATTATGCATACGCGATTGTGTGGATTATGTCGAGAGCCAGCTCAATCACGGCCGCAGATATGGAAATTAATGGATGGATACGCCGCTTATAGCCGTTCATTTTGGAAGAAAACGGCCCTGGGGCATTATCTGCATCAGGTGGCATACAACCCAAGGAATCCTACCTCTGATGATGATGGTGGTGGACTTCTTGGCAGGGTTTCCCACGTTGTTGTTGGCAACGCAGCTGTAGACGCCCGCCTCCTCTGAGGTGATGGCCGGTAGTGTGAGCGTTCCTCCGTTGAGCACACTCTTCTCGGGGAGTGGCTCCGAGTTGCGCACCCACGTCAATGTGGGTGTGGGTTCTCCCCCAGAGGTGATACACACTAGGGTTACCGTCTGCCCAGGGTTCACCACAATGGGATCCTCCACCAGGAGTTTAATGGTGGGCGATGCTGCAGCACACAGAGAAAAGAAAATTATTATTAGTACTGTATTGTATTAAGAGGTGGGTTATCCAAGTCCAAAGAGATAAAAATCCAGATCAGAATTTTGTTTCAACCAACCAGTTAAGCATTATAAGTCTCAGTGCTCAACTAGTTGGTTGAAACAAAATCCTGGTCTGAATTTATACTCTTTAGACCTGGATTAGACATATATGAACACCATAGCTAGTCAAGCTAGGAGCTCCCCTGTGGACAAAGCTTCAGCTTCAGCCTTATTGAAATTAACTCAAAATGATTTGCTCCCATATTTCAAGGACGTTGCATAATACAGACTCGAGCAGATAAAATGACGAGCGCCAATGAACGCCCTAGAGCACAAACACAAGCAACGAAGCACAGTTTCCCAGACCCTGACATTTAGCTAGCAGGAGGTTGTGTTGCGGGTAAACAGCTGGACTTCTGACAGAAGAGCTCTGTATGGAGTCCTTGCTGTCAGAGGATGGTGAAAAACACTTAAAATGATTTTATTCAACAAAATAAATGTGTAGGTTTTTTTTTTACTTAGGTAAGTGGCATTACCTAAAAATAAGAAAATTAAGAAATATACTGACAAAGAGAATTGGATTTTATTTGTTTTTTATACATGTTGTTTTTTCTTTCTACTCCAACATCTGAAAATATTTTGTTTATAGAAAAACAAAGTAGTTTCAATAAAAAGCATAAGTCCCTGAGTCAAGAATGGAAGGAATAAAAATAATTAAAGACGATGGCTTCCAGTGAGGATGAGTGTTCCACGGAGAACAGCATATAACGAACACAATGACAAAAGCACAATCTTCCTACAGAAATCACACTGGGCGTCATGTGGTATGTTCTGGCCAATGACAGTACAGGAGAATGGTGGGGCCTACTTTGGGCCAGAGGGGCTAACAGCTTGCCTAGCGATGAATCCAGCACATGCTGAGGTACAAATTGTTTTAGTGCTGGTCCGGGGAAGGGCAGAGCAGACAATCTCCAGGGTGCTCGGGGGGCCGGCCTGGCGTCCCCTTCTATCATTATGTGCTTTTGGTGTAGCCAAGCTGTCACCCAGGAGAATTTTTGGGGGGCTTCGATAAAACTGGCCGGACCTGTCTCTCCTTAATGGGACTTGGGTTGCTCTTTATTGTGGGAGAACTGGATCTCTCCCCACAGGGGCAGATAAGGGAATAACTGGGGCCACAGGCCGTTTGCTTAAGACGAGTTCGCCTTAGAAGGGTAAAGTGGAATGGGAGGCCAGCTAAGTCGGAACCTCGCCCAGCTAATTAATTTGTGCCAGGGAGGAATTGAAATAGTACGAGTGTCAGCGGGGAGTAAAAAAAAAGAAAAAAAAAAGATAAGGTTTACACAGTGCTAAAGCTAACACACTCCCTTACACCAACCACTCTACCCTCACAGGCCTCGAGGTTTTGTGGTGAGTGGGAGCAGACTATCCTGGTGATGACTGATTGCAGGGCAAAAGCAGACCCTGGACTGTCCATCACATCACATCGCACACGCCCACGGGCTCCCTTAGGGGCCACTCCGAGGCAATAGGCGATGGAGACAGTCTGTCTTTGGACTGGGGGAGGAAGCTAGCATATCTGGAGAAAACCCACGCTGGTACTAGGGGGCATAAAAACAGGATAGGGCTAGATTTGATCCCAGGACACGGGAGATGTGAGAGAACAGCAGTACGTGCTGAGACACCATGCCTCCCTGGGCAGAAACTGCCAGCATGTTTCTGGAAGGGAATCATTCGCTGTTACTGCATGAATTTTTCCCCCCCAAGATGTTAAACCCAGCTTTTCCTGTGAGTCCTTCTCTTTTGACAGGGGGCCCGGGAACGGACATGTCTCCCCAGCGAGCTTACCTGTTTTATTGGTGAGCCTGAACAGGACGTTTTTGTCCGGGATGCCGCACACGTTGCGGACGGAGGCAATGCAGCTGTAATTGGCGTAGTCCTGCGGCCGCAGGTTCTTCAACTTCAGGATCTTCGTCTCCCCCTGCAACTCAGACCAACAGCCACGGTGTACAGCAGACACGTCAGGTCGCCTCACAGCGCCCCCATCAGGCTGCAGCAGGGTGGCGACCCCTGGTGCTTACATACATGTCCTGCTCTATCAGTGGCTAAAGCTGTATTGGAGACATCCAGCATCCATCAGTAAAATTTAAATTTGTAAGGAATGAATAATTTATCTTTTGAAGAACACTAAAGTTAAAGGCCTTCTGAGGTCTTCATAGTCTGGCATCTCCAAGCAAGCAGTTCAATCGTCAAGGGCCACATGCACACCATGCACTCCATGGCATGATTGCAAACTCTAATCTGGAGAAGAGGTCTTCTCAGTTGGTGTTTTAGATATATGTGGGTCAATCCTGCACTAATTGAAAGGTAACTGTACCATGAGGACAACACCAGCCCACAGCAGGGAAACTGAGACTCGCACACCCCTGACACAGACCATCTACCTTAGTGCACTTACTTAGATTGACAACCAGACTGATTATTCTGGGATTTCGCCCTATGAAGGTCATAACTAGCATAATTGCCATTGTTTTTTTTTTTTTCAACTCAAAAAATGATGACGCTATAGTGCGGTGGGCAAGGTTGCGTGAAAGGGCGAATGATCTCAAGCCAGACCAAACGTACTCCTATTCAATGCCTTAATAGAAGGGGATGACTATCATATATTTCTCCATGTGTAGAGCAAAAGGACACGGCAAACAAAGGAGCTGATCTTGATTTTACGTCGACTGAGGAAGCGTACCGAAAATTTTTAATACTCCTATGCAAACTGATTGGTCACAGACAGTACCCTCTTTTGCTAGTTCACATGGACACTTTATTTCTCGCTCAGGTAACTGCAAGTTGTAGACGACATAAGGACGAGGGCTCTGATCGACATGTCAGAGTTCTGCTCGAATCACAGGGAACCAGAGGTGGACAGTTCAGGTCCAGTAACTAAAAGTCCAGACCAAGATTTTGTTTCCACCAACCAGTTGAGTGCTCTGTGACTGCAGCTCTTTATGCTCAAGTGGTTGGCTAAAAGAAAATCTTGGTCTGGATTTTTACTTTGTGGATCTGAACTATCCACCTCTGCAGGGAACCACGAGATGGGTAGCGCAAAGTTGGTACTGCCCAGAAAATGGCTCTAAGTAGAGCTGTCGGGAAGATCCTCCTTTTCATGAAATTCCCGGATGAAGCTCAAGCTTCTGCGGAACACTTTGGAAGAAGCCGGAACGTCGGCCCTGTCGCCTGATCTCCCGCATGTTGGTGCGCTCCACTGAGAAATGGAGTTGGAAATAGAAGCATGTGGCTAGGTCCCATGAGGCCTGTCTGCCTTTGCTAATTACCAGCGTGGCCGCCTTACGGGATTTGAACTTCTCAGTCTCTGGATTTTATCCGCCTCTGTGACGCGGCTTTGTGAGCGACAGAGCGCTGCCGACGAGCTCCCCGACTCGTCTGATGGGGAGCCAGACAGCATCTCTCCTTCCTGATTGGTCCCATCAATCTCCTGTCCGCTCAGTGCGGACCACCACTGCCGGAACTGGCTCCGTAGCTATGTGATAAATGTCCCCAGAATTATGCACTCACTACATTTCAAAGTGAGGTTCTGAAGAAAAAAAATTGCTTTTTCAAGGAAGATGGACTCCTTGTATTAAACAAATAGTCAACAGTAACAGAAAAGTTCCTTGAAGTGAAAGCTATAATCAACCCAACATACCAACACACTCTGTTATGAACAATATCTCTGAGTTCCACTTTTTGTAAATTTAATCTTCTAGGTGGTGTATGTCATAACTCTATCCTAAATTAGCTTTCACCTCTTTCTCTGGCTAACTGAGGTTTATCTACACGTTTTCCCAAGTCTTTCATCGAGCTTAACCAGGCCACTAACTCAGGATTAGTTATTGAATCAAAGGGATTAGCTATTGCAAGCATCATACTAATCATCGTAAGCATCATACCATTCCAGGTCAAACCGAGTACCATCATGCATTCAATTTTGGCCAGAGAGGTTGTTTAAGGATTTGAGAAAACGGTCAGATTTTTTTCCCCACTGTATGTAAAGTGGACAGGAGTTAGATCAGTATGCAGTGTAATTTGACTAAAGTGTGACTCCTGTGGTCCAATCGGGCACAGGCCTCTGGCCTACCTGTGTGAAGAAGGGCTCGTAGATCTCCACCCCCTTGTCAGAGCCCTGGGAGAGCACCTCGCGCCCGCGCCGCCAGCTGTAGCGGACAGGGGGGTTGGAGTTGGCGACACAGCGCAGGAACACCGTCCTCTCGTAGTAGAACTGCTCCTTGGCCTCGCCGATGCTCTGGTGCACGGTCACTATGGGGTCGTCTAGATCTGTGGGCAAGGTGGACAAAACAGAGAGTGGTCAGGCTACAGGGAGGCGGGGTGGGGTGGGGGGGGCTCTCTGTTTCTGCTTTACGCCATCTCTTTATTCGTTGAGTAGCTGAGCACTGGTTTCCAGGGCAACGCAAAGGGTGTTTGATTCCACGGATCACTGCCGGCCTTAAGCCCGAGCGCTTCGCTCGCCGTGCACCGCTTCGCATGCCACGACACCCCAGGCAAATCCTAAGCCCCTCCTGTATCCTGCTTAGGGGCAGTTTGGATGAAACCTGCCGGCTGGATGGCAGGTCAAGTGCACGTTGGGATTCCCGCTTGCCTGCGGACGTGGCCTACATAAGCAATGAAAGAAAGTTTCAGCCAAAGCCACTTTAGTTCCAGTGCAGGTACCGCGGTCCTGGAAGCCAGGGTGAGGCACTCAGGGAACGGTGCAGTTTCGATGACACAGCATTCCCGTCACTGGGGAACCACATCATTAGGAGGCTGAGCACGCGATTTGGCTTTACTACAACTTAGAGCCCGTCCTCCTTTCCCGCTAACACCGTGCCACTGTCGCTCCTGCCTGAACCGTCCTCGCTCAGACCAGAACCTTCCCTGCTGCATGCACCCCGAACACTCAGCCCTACTGCGTTGCCGTGGCAACAGGTAGAGCCCTAATTAAAATGAATACAAACAGACACACAGAAGATGAGCAGCAATCAACGGTGTATGAAAGCTACGAAACCATGATGCTTAACAATTAGAAGGGGCAATGGGAGACAGCAAAGACATGACAGACAAACCATCAACTATTAGTTGCTCACACGTGCGTATCTATGTTTAGTTCTGTTGACATAATCAGCAGCCTTAATGCTAAATCTGTGCATATTTTTTAATGCGTAGATACATTTTCCATAGCCACATACTGTAGGTAACAGAGGGGAGTAATGGGTGTGGAGCCTGTTCTACGATATGCCATTGCTGAGGTTTCAGCCTGTCGCAGGGGTAACCCACTGATTCTTAGATGAAGGAGATGGAAACAGAACTCTTCCGGACCAGGAAAAGGAGGCACAAACGAAAGCTAGAGTCTTCTAATTGTTACTACTGCAGATAGAATGAGCCCTAATACAAGGAAAAAATTTTATAATTAATAAACAACAACAATAATAATAATAATATGGAAGTCCAGTAAGCATTTGTACACCTCTTTTATTAATAATAATGAACACAATTATTATATTGTGTTATTATGTATACTATATGTATTATTATGTGTTTTTGCAGGAAATGTCTTATTTCCAGTCACCTGAAATGCTAAAAAATTACAGGCAAAATAGCTACCATATAAATATACCAAATATACCAAATAGCTGCTTAGTTAGCAGTTTGGATTTTGAATAGGTTCAAAGGGGATTGATCACAAGGGACTTTCGAAAGTGCCACAGCTTCACGGGACTTGGGCCAGTTGCACAAATATAGTGCATTATCGAAACGAGTTTTACGTGTTCCTGAACTTGCATGGAGGAAAGCCTAAGACTGCAGAGGATGCAAAGGAGATCTTTGTCCTCTTTGACAGCGCGTCCTTCTGTGCAAGGCCAGGAGGAGAAGCCGGCCAGCTGCTGTGAAGGGCGACACGTGAGTGTCCCTCACGGGGGTTCGACACGCGCCGCTGTGGACTGCAAGCACGCCCACTTTGGGGTCACGCCGTGACAGTCATTAAGCAGCCATGTTTCTCCTGTGATGACTGATTCCCCGTATCAGAAAATGATGAAGTGCTTTTATGATGTGTTTGATTACAGATTATTAACTTTGAAACTAAATGCATGTCATATCAAACCAATTTATGTTAGGGACTCAGGTACACACCTACATAAATATATAAACAAATACATAAATATAAATCGATTCAAAAGAATATGAAACTGCCTTTCAAACCGGGACAGCTAAACAGTAGGTTGTGTCTTCTAGGGCATGTTCTCCAGGGCATTGACCCCCATATAAGGAAAATACATCCATCCATTTTCTGAAACTGCTTATCCTTCCAGGTTGTGAGAGGTCTGGAGCATATGGGCATGAGTTAGGGAACAACCCAGGACGGGGGGCCAGCCCATCGCAGGGCACACTCACACAGGCACACCTATGGGCAATCTGGCAACTCCAATCAACCTTAGAAACCCGGGAAACTGGAGTACCGGGAGGAAACCCCACGATGACACAGAGTGACCATGTACACTCCACAGTGCTAACCACTGCACCACCATGCTGCCCCCCCCCATACCAAAGTTATGCTATTACTTACATCATCAAAGACAAATATTGTGTGGCCTGCACATACCTGCACTCCTGTCCTCTTACACCAAGGTGGTGGCTCATAATGTAATAACATAGAACAAACTGTGAGACTAGGAAAAAAAATAATTTAAAAAAATTGTGTCAATTGATTAAATAAATAATAAAACATTGGATTCCTGGTTAGTAAATTCTATGGAATTCTCCAGAACAGTCCAGATAATAACAGCTGTATCCCAGGTGACAACCCCACGGAAGAAATTTGGCAAAAGGCTGGTTGTCATGTCTGCATTGTCACTCTGCTTCAGTTGGGTGGAATAGCAGGCATGGAGCTGACTTAATTTCGTACTCCGAGAGCACCCTCTGTCACATTCAGCTCATGCCAAACGCGTTCATGGAAAGGAACAGGTGCGGCCATGCCTCCATTCAGCAAGTGCCTAAAGTCCAGCAAATGGGTGTTTTAGTATAAGCCAGACGTGGGTTTGGATTTCCAGGAGTCCACAGACAGGAATGAGAGGGATATTTAGCTGAACTGTGATCCCCTAAAGTAAATGTGTGAGCATGAATGAGTATTGTAGTGAGTATGAATGAGAGCCCTGTGATGGGCTAGCATCATGTCCAGTGTGTTACCCTGAAGTAAACAGTGTGTTAATATGAGTTAGTATAGTAGTGAGTATGAGTGAGTGTCCTGTGATGAGCTAGCATCCTGTCCAGTGTGTTACCCTAAAGTAAACTGTGTGTTAGTATGACTGAGTATAGTAGTATGAGTGAGTGTCCTGTGATGGGCTAGCATCAATATTTATACACATATACATACATGTACACACACATATATATATATATATATATATATATATATATATAATTTCTATTCATTTATTCTCACACTATTTATATTTTCACGCAGTTGTGTTGGGTTTGGTGCTGACATGGGGCAGTACCCTAATTTCGTTGTACTGCTGTACAAAGTATGGCTGTGTAATGACAATAAAATCTTATCTTATCTTATCCCGTCCAGTGTGTTACCCTGCCTTATGCCATGTCCTTTCTGGAATAGACTCCAGTTTTACAGTGAGTCTGCGCTGGACAGGTAGTTATGAAAGATGGATGGGTGGTAGGATACAGTTGAGGATTCAAGTGCTAAACTGCAGAATCTGGGCAGCTTGCACAAGTGGGAGGTAAAACCTTATGTTTAAAAAGCAGGCAGCTTTCAGCCAGAAACTCTTAATCTGTAATGGTTCATATTTAGAAGGACGCATCACTGGCCAAATTCTGACATCGAACTACAATGGATTTGTTTTTCCCTATGAATTTCGGGTTTCATTTATTATGGGGGTTACTACTTGCGACTGTCATTTTGCATGAGCTGCTCTGTGTTCGTATCACACGAGGCAATAGTACTTCTTGGGGCCCCTACACCACGTAGCTGTCCGGTGCTGGCATCACAGAGGGTGTTCTTGGGGCCCCTACATCACGTAGCCGTCCGGTGCTGTCATCAAAGAGGCTGTTAATACTTCTTGGGCCCCTACATTGCATAGCTGTTCTATGCCAGCATCACTGAGGCTCCTATTACTTCTTGGGTCCCCTACATTAGGTAGCTGTTCGGTGCCAGGATCACAGAAAACAGCACTTATAGAAGTTACTACATCACGTGGCAGTTTTATGCTGGCACTACAGAGCATGTTAGTATTTCTTGTCGCACAAAAATAGCAATTTCACTCTGCCTTAGATGGAGCGCACCACACGTAAATAAAATCCTTTGATATACGTCAGCGCCCTACAAAAGTTGGCACCTTAAGCGGCCGCCTAGAGAATTGTTTTTGATATATCCACTTGAATTAAGGTATTCTTTGTGTTACTCAAGTGATGACTCACATATTTTTCCATCTCCAAAACATAAAGATGTTGGAAATTAATTCAAGCATTATATGGATAAATCAAATACTTGGCAAGTGATGTGCATTTTTTCCCAAACATCTGTAAGACAGGATTGAACATCCTCTACTCAGGAAGATGGTCATTGGGGACTGAGCAGACGGAGGAGTAACTCATCTCTTAAGAGGCTGCTTTTGAGTGCACTTACAGATGGAGTCACCATGAATACTTAGCTACTATCCAGACAAGCCATAAGAACATTTAGCAACACTGAAAACAAAGGAATGACATGCATCTCTCATATGATCAGATCTGAATTTTGAAAAAATTTAATGATAATAATAATAATAATAATAAGTCCTTTGCCAGATTCATATTTTATTTTTTTTTGTCTGCTAGTTTGTTATTGTAAATGACCATAATAATATTGTGCCTTAAAAAGACCAGTGATGTTACTGTAAGCACAAGCAGTCGCTGGATTATGTGTCATTGTGTGTGTGTACGTGGGACGGGGGTCCTAATGTGCAGCTTTCACCTCAGATGATTCAGGAGAGTTATCGGCGGGAAAAAAAAAATGCATACATGTAGCTGGGCGAAGTCATCGGAGCTCTGCCACAGACAGGCTGGAATTGCACAGTCGTGCCGGACTAATAATTATCTCAGCTTGATTACATGTAATGCCAGAGACCTCTCTGACACTCGTGGGTCGGCTTTCAGCGTTAAAAAGGGAAGCTCATTATGTCCGAGATCAGCGGCCCTCTCGCATTCCGTGTTGCCAAACCAACAGCACGAGAGAGCGAAAGAGCGAGCTATGCCCCCCATGTTGCTATTAGCTGCCTTAAATGAATCCCACAGAGGGAAAGGAGGCAGCCACACAATAGCTGTTTTCCTTTATTTGTTTAGTTCGTAGTTATTTCTTTAATTTTTTGTACCTGAGCTGTTAGTAAACATCGTTTTACAGCAACACTCGTATGTGTTAGAAACACCGTCGTGGGTGTTTCTCTCAAGGTTTGAGTATAAAACTTCTCAAATCCTATTTGTTATATTTACCTGCTTAGTGTGAGTCAACAGGGAAAAAAACGTGTCAATATAAGATATTTCTACCTACTATACAGTACCTGCAATCACTGCAAAATTAAAACTATAAACCACTAATGCAATAGTGATTATTTGCAGCAGTGATGCAGTATTTAATCCAAGATTAGGGAATGATTTTTTTTAAATGCACACACAAGGTACAAGGTACCATTACATAGATAACAGTGATTGTCTGTCTAACTGTATATATTTGCGTAATGCATCGGGAGATTATTCATAGAGTTTTTAATAACCCATGCAGATTAACTGTGTCTGTCATACAGCTCCAGTCATTTTCTCCATAGATTAAAAAGACAGCTGTCAGCCAGCAGTCATGCAACACAGATTTTGAGATGCAGAAAAATAAATTGAACATGGCAACAATAACTCTATCTCATTGCCAAAAGCAAACTCTCAAAACACTGGGTTTCCCTTTAGCTATGATAAAGTCGTGGATTACATATAGTGACATAAATTGGTTCTCTGAACCTAGCTGGCGTTTCACATATTTTAAGATGAGACCTACCTAAAAATAGTCATATATTGCAAGCAGGAAGGATTTTTACGTGTGAATGTTTGATTCTCCCGCTCAACATGGCTGTGATCTCCAGCCAAAAGCTCCGAAGCTGCCTAAGGACCTCGCGGGGCAGAATGTCAGCTGTATAAGCAGAATTTTTTTGGCTGCGAAAGGCATAAGTGCTTTTAACACGCCAGCGGTGAGGTATGATCAGCAGCTCGAAGCAGGGCTCTGCAAGGCAGCTGTGGTCAGCTACCTCTCATTGCAAAAACAGCTGAGAAACAAACCCTTCGGGATGATGTGACAGCCGTGGGTCGATGGAGGACGCGGCCTCCTGGTCCACTGCGTTGGAGATGATCGGGGCATCGCTCCCGCTGTTCGGTGCTGCTCGATATCACAGGTCAGTACTACAACCGCTTTTTTTTTTTGTTTTGTTTTATTCCCTGAATTAAAAAAAAAAGCCTTCGGCTTTAAAGGCACAACTCATATGAAGGAGAGCGTTACAGAGTGCCACATGCTGAAAGAATTAATCAATACTCGCAAAATTAACTTGCCTTTATAGCTTTAGATGTTTAAATCTCGACCACCATCCCGAATGCAAGCCTTAGATACTCCATAGGACATCTGGCAATGCAGCTATGTCAGGTCACAAACTAAGCTTGGGCGGGTAACATTTTAATCAGTCTCGCCTATTAGATCAAACAATCAATAGCACAAACCGTGCTTATAAACTATTGACGTCTCAACTGAGGTAATTTACTTCTAGATACAGCGAGGCAGGGTAGCAGAACCAGGTGCTTGGGCCTGTCTCTGTGCAGCTCCGCACTTTACAACTTTTTTCCAACATTCACATTAGTACTACCACAGTATTTTGTGCTATTGTATCAGCATCTCATGTGCATTATTGAAAAAGGAATAACTATTTAGTTGAGCTGATAATTTGAGCTGATAAGCACAGTCCCTTAAAACTATTTAAAACTAGTCCAAGATCAGTATGTAGATAATTTGATAACTTGTATTTGCTGTTTGTACAGGCATAAATATATAGGAATTCTTTGGTTTTCACATATTCCATTTTGCCCTATTGTGAGACACACAAAAGTCATGAGCAAGGCTGGGGGGACAGAGGTGTAAATGTACATGTAAATGTAAATGTAAATGTAAATGTAGATGGATATTTCAGGTCCAGAAAGTACACATCTAATTGAAAAGCAAAACTGAAACAGAATCTTAGTCTGCATTTGTACTTTCTTAACCTGAACTATCCACCTCTGCCTGGGGACAGAGAGCAAAAAAAGCAAAAAAAAAGGTGAATGCCAGCATGTGGCTGCTGTGGTTAATGTGGTCAGTTCAACAGGCCTTCTCTATGTGGTTTTCTGGTTCCAGATATTTGCTGTGAGTTGGCCGTGAACAATTAAACAGAAATGTTTTTGGAGCCTTCTGAAAAATCACAAACTCACAAACGGAAACCAAAAACATAAAAACATACTGAAATGTTTTGGATCACATAAAATAATATAATATTTATATATTAGTGAGAACAAACTATATGCTGTTGTGAGTGAAACTCTGATATTTAAAGTCTTGCCTTGGGTACGCCACACATCTTTGTCTTGGTGACCAGTAGGGCTGAACGATTTATCGATTTCACATCGAAATCGCGATTTGAAACAATGCGATTAGCAAATCGCAAAGGCTGCGATTTAAGATATGCATTATACAGCACGTCCGACCCAGGGTTTAAAACTGTCCTGACTCGTGAGAATAGTTTTGCAAATTAATTTCATCTTCCTTGTGTGACAGTCAGTCTCACCAATCAGAAGGGCCGTGCTCCTCACGTGCCTGTCATGCTCACCAATCAGAAGAGGCCCAAAGTGACTGCATATATGCCCGCAAACAACAGACATGTGAAACCCAAGGAAAATGTTACATTTGCACTGCAAAAAAATATTGGTTCCGCTGCTGAGCCGTAAGTGAATTACCT
>JAODKL010000027.1:3346058-3356131 GCA_026780765.1 Petrocephalus schoutedeni | reverse complement strand
GGGGGGGGGGGGGGGGGGGGGGGGGGGGGGGGGGGGGGTGTTTTGGGATATGTATCCCAAAAGCACAGTCGCTAACGACGTTAGCATCTTACGTAGTTGGAACCATGCAGCTGAAAGATCGCAACTATGTAAGCTGCTAATGAGAGATTGTGGGAAACGTGCCCCCCGCACGGCAGAGGCCGGTGGCCCGGTCTGCCGCTTTGGATGGATGTGTCTTGGTCGTTCCTGTGCCCTGTAAACCTGTCCACACCCAGAGGCTTGCCCTGGGTCACTCCCAGAGGCCAATTATGATGGCTGTCTGGTAAAAATATTTTTTTATTAGATTAATTGTGTACATATCATCTTCAAATAATACCAAATTATATAACCTTTATACTGTCATCCTTAAAGTCATAATTGATTGTTGATTAATATTAAAAGCAAAAATATGTATCGGTTAAAACCCAAATGGTAGCGCAAATATGCTTAAGAACCCATTTTGAGAAAACAGCATGCCAGATGTAAGAATTCCCTTTGGCATCATCATCTCATCTCAGTCAATAAGCCCAATAATGTGGTTGCAGGGTTATATGTACAATTTATTCTGTTCACAGAAGCCGTCTACAATATACACTCTCCATGGCCTTGATTTATTTAATCCCTTTCAAACTGTCAACCTTCAGGTTCTACCTGACACTGATAATTCACCTGATCGAGTCAGTGTGTCTGCCACCAGTATACATTATGCATACCCACATACACCCATTATATATACATGCTTCCCTTTGCACATATTGAAGCTGACCAGGCCTCAATGAGAGGACTGTATTAAAAAAAAGCCAATAATGCAAGAGGCCCAGCAGTATCTGTCTCATTCGGGTTCCTACTTATGCGGTCGGAGCCTCACTGATTGATTTCTGCTGACTCTGTATCTCTGTGAGGCTCCAGCCTCTTCTTAATGCCTGTATTAATATCTTAAGGATGCTGGCCCCGACTGACAGAGGCCTTCCTCTGCTGGTTCGGGACACATAAGCTCCTGCTGCTCTATCCGCTGTGATTTTCAAACCTGCACGTTAACTGCACACTCGGTTCCATCGATTTTGTTTTAGCACTGATGTTCACAGGTGTCCCGAGATGAAAATGATTTTTTTATTGGTTTCATAGATATAAAGCATCCATTTTTATGGAAGAAGAAATAAGAATCGCCTTTGATGAATCTGGTGTAAATGTGTCCATTTCGGATGAATGACTCCAGACACTTTATTAAACTTCAAAGTCCTCTTCTCCTGTCTAAATGTTGTAGGGGGCTCCTCAAACACCTCAAATCGTGACACGCTGATTTTACTATGCCCCAGAGTTACCTTGGCTGCACAGCTGGTCTCTTTTCTTACACAGACGAGCCGAAGATGGGTTTTAATCAGCGGCACGTCAGCATGTAGGATCCCCAACCATCCCACACTGTGGCAATCACAGCCTCCGTCTACTGGAAAGCTGCTTTGGCTAGAGATGCACTTAATCTCGTTTTGCAGTTTCCCACGGTCAAGATCAAAAGGGAAAATCCGAGGCGCAGAGACAATGCAAGGACAAAAGGAGTAATCCCATTGCTGCAGAGAAAGCAGCGATGTCACGTTCCCGTCCACGTTGGGCCGCGGGTGGGAGGGAGGACGCGGGTGCTGACGCTGACAGCTAGCAGCTGGGGCCGTCCACTCTATGAAATGAAACCGTAATTGCTGGTTTTAAAGTCGGGGTGGAGGCTGATGAGTGGCGAGCTGAAAACAGGCCGCTCGGTGGTGCTCGTCGATTTGGGCATCACCTCCAAGGGCGGGACAAGGTGGGGGGGCGTGCGTGTGCACTCCGAAACGGGTTGACGGAGCATTCTCCGGCAGAGGCTAAGATCACTTCCCGTTCCACGTACGCCGTGAAAAGTACCAGCACCCTGCAAACACTGAGGTGACACAGAAGAGCTCTGCTACCCCAAGGTGGGGGGGGGCAGGCACTGGTGGAATGCGCTACAGGTGTCTAAATCCACTTTGGCAACCCCTTCATTTTCCCAGCCTAATTTATTTATGTCAGGCATAGCAATGGTATCTATACAGAGCAACTTGGCTGGTTGGCAATTAACCCATTTACAATGCTAAACAATTTAACGATCGCACTGAATACGTAATAATTTAATTTATGCTAACACGCTCTTTTCAAATTTGAATTATAATGGAGTGTGCAAAGAACACAAAAAAAAAATAAACATCCACCCACAGTCTCATCTTAAACTTCATAATGGGCGAAAAAACGAGCACAGCAGAGCGAGCCCCAGAAATGGGCAGATCTCAGGTGCAGCATCTCCTCTTGTCTCTTTCGTCAAAGTTATGTTATCTCTCAATGGCTCCGAGGCAACTTTATGACTGTTTCCAAGAAGACTACTGCTTTTAACTGTTAACAGTTAAAATAACACAAAAGAAGTTCAGTAAAGTCAAAACCGAAATGTGTCCCTGCACCTACGCTCAGGTGTGAAGAATGGCAGTCTACCTGCAATGCAAGCTGTGGACTGATCCTATCTCTAATTAGCTTATAAAAATCATATGCCCATACGAATTTTAACATAAATATTGACCTAAAGACAGACTAACTGCAGGAAAGCATTTGTCGCCAGCGTGAGCCAAGTGTAGATATAAATATAATGCCGGTGAAGGGTTGCCTTTTTAATGAGTTACATGCGGTACACATAATTCCCCATGCTCTCATGCTGAAGAATCATAGCATCATTATAAAATGCTGTGAGTTGCCCCAAATTTATCCCCTCATCTTTCACGCACCCTGGGACTTCTCAGTTTCATCATACTGTATCTTACTCTCATACACACCCTAAGCTCTCTTTGAAGACCTCAGCACCAAAGAAAGCTCAGGCAATACAACTAACATTAGGAACAGAGCTTTCAAAATATCTTGTATGTGCATATGCTACTGTATAAAATGCCCAGTCTTAAGCATCAGACCTGAATAGCTTGCTGAGGCATCAGGGCCAATGAAATCAGCAAAGACAGTACCTGGAATTCAAATTTAACCAGGGGTCTTCAACTTTTACCACTAAGTTTTTTTACAGCAATGGGCATCTACCCATACATGCATTGCACTGCCACTGGCTTCCCAGATCACCTTACGGAAAATTATTGCACGTGTGCCTTCTGATGTTACCCCCTCACATTGTCTTCCCCCTCTTTTGAACAATGCTGCTCGACTGCGTTTGATAGACACCCCTCTTTCAGGAGAGTAGGGTTTGCCCGACCAGACTTTACCCAGGGAACACCCAAAGCAGCAGTCCTCTGAGGTTATGAGTTAGAAATGCTTTAGAATTTAATTCCACACTAAATTTAAAATCGATAAACATGTGATGGATGGATGAATGGATGGATGGATGAATCAATAAATGAACGGATGAGGTCTCGAAGTCTAAAAAATAGTCAAGTTGCTATGATAGGAGTCAATCATCAATCACTTTGCAGAGGCAATAGCTAAAGTCACACCTACGAGGGAGGCCGGGGGCGGCCAAGGGGTTGCAGAGTCACATAAAAGGATGAGCCTCTTGGCGTACATGAAATAAAATCAATGGCAGACCTAGTGCTGCCTGGTAAGCCACTTCCATCTCGGCCCCCTGTCAGTATTGCTTTCCTGTATGGTCTATCTTGTCTTTCCTCTGCAGCTGGTGAAACTTCCACAGAAGGTCAAAAAAAGATAAAGGCATCCTGAGAGGCTGGAGAAATGCAGTCTGCCTCGAGCCCCAACTTCGGTATGACCCAACTCCACATTTCATACACGTGGCACTTATTTCACTACCGAAGGACCAACATTTGATTTGACAGTGTGATATGTTAACAGCAAGCAGACTTCTAGCCTTTGACCATGTTCTATTTCTTAAACAGGCTGATAGCTTTCAAAGAAACACTTTGCTGTCACATTTATGCTGTTTTTATCAAGATGCCAACCTACAAATCATTTGTTAGAATAAATCATTTAAACATCGTGCGTAAAAGCACTTTAATCTCTTTCAAAAATCTGACTCATTGTTTGACAGAAGACGATGCACAGTTGACTGAATATATAAAATTTAAGCCTGAGAAATATCAAGCTGAAATGTTTTTTTCTGGTCCCTGGAATTGGTTATAAATCCACTGGCAAGTTTCTGCTAATCATAAACACAGTGGCCAGTCCATATATTCAAAAATGTGAACAAACTTGTTGGTGATTCACACCTTCTATTAAAAGGCCTAACAGCAGCCTTGACATAATAATGGTCTACGTCTATGTTAACTCAAGCTCTCTTTCATTTCCGTGTTCCGCTCTGACTGCCACATACGTCATTAGTAATGATGGGGTATACGTATTAGGTCCAAATGAAGATGATAAAGATCTGTATGCAAGCTGGCCTTCCCACAGATAGATGCAAGCTGTCAAACTATGATATCTTAAGGTATAGTGTCCAGCAGCACATCTGCTCCCGACAGCTAAAGCTCATCACCAGGACACTGACAGAAAGACGCAGAATCTGCAACCACTGATCTGAAGCCCAAGTGTTCGTGATTGAATGGGTAGCTATAAATATTAACAGGTGGTAGCTTACAATATGGGAAGAATATTTCCATAATGACAGCTGACTAAGGATTGAGAGGCAGCATAGTTGAGCACCAATTTCCTAGTGAGATAACATAAGATTGCACCTGCCTAAAACCAGCAGAACAAAATGGCAAGCAGACAGAATAGTAAATCAGCCCTTGGGATGCAGTACGCCATCCGGCATGCTCTCCAACAGTTAGGGATGTAAAATATAAACTGGGAAAGGGTTCTGAGTTTACATGGCAATCCTCCAGCAGCCCTCCTCAAGGATGGCACAAGGATAGACGCATTTAAATGAACCACAAAGTAAAAATCTAACAATAAAAACAGAATCAAAAAAGCATGGCATGCTGCCCCAGGATGTTAACCCGGAAGGATGGAGCGGCGGCCGCCTCTTGGCCCATGGCCACTCACAGTAGACGTCAACGCGGATGGACTTGATGGCAGGGGATCCCAGCCCGTTCTCCGCCTTGCAGTAGTAGCGCCCTCCTTGGTGCCTCTGGATCTTGGCAATACGCAGCGTCTCGTTGAACACACTGGAGTCCTGGAAGCGGTCGGAGGCGCTGCCTGCCGTCTTGGTCCATCGTATCTAAGTGGCAACGAGGATATGGGGTCAGTGGCGTGGAATGTTCCACTACCGCGAGCTGGGAAACTGGGAGACTAGATTGCTGGTTCAAGTGTCTGCTGTTGTACCCTGGACCTTTCAAATATTCGCCCAAATAAATGTACCCTTCGGGCATTTGCCCTAATAGTTTTATGTTTGATGTACTTACCCTTCAAGTTGGCTCCTTCAAGTACTTGCCCTAAGAGTCATACTCTTCAAATACTTGCCCTAAGAGTCGTACTCTTCAAATACTTGCCCTAATAGGTATATACTTCAAGTACTTGTCCTAATAGGTATACCCTTCAAGTACTTGCCCTAATAGTAGTACCTTTCAAATACTTGCTCTAATAGGTATACCCTTCAAATACTTGCCCTAATAGGTATACCCTTCAAGTACTTGCCCTAATAAGTATACCATTCAAGCATTTGTCCTAATCATTTTATGCTTGATGTACTTACCCTACAAGGTGGCCCCTTCATGTACTCGCCCTAATAGTTGTACTCTTCATTTGCTTGCCCAACAATCTGTTCATTATCATTAACTACTCATTTATTTTGAGTGGTGACCTGGAACCTATCCTCTCAAGCACAAATGTGATAGACCCTGGAGGGGACGCAAATCAACCACAGAACTCTTGCATGTAAACATCTTCACACACGCAATCACAAACCAAGGGCAAGCTGGGGCAATGGCCAAAAACCGTGACGGTGAAGATGTTAGAAAGTATAACAACATGACCTCCGGATGTAAATCAGAGCTGGAGAACAAACCTAGCAATCAGTATGTAGGGTTGTATGCAAAAGCCATATTCAGCTTGACATGCTTCCTGTGAATGTGTAACTCATGTTATAGGTTCAAGGAAGAGTTACAAATCTTCCTTCTTCAGACCGCAGCTATTTATCACCAGCCAGGTCAACTCTCCACGAACAAGTGGCACTTATTCAACTCCTCTTAGAAGTAGCAGTGGGGGACTGCTTGAATGTCTCTGTAAGGGGTTGGAGAGCGGAGCAGTGTCTCTGGCAGCACCTATTGTAAACTTAATTGCAGCCATGTGAATTATTCTCGAAGAGCTACATGGAGGCAGGCAGGATTTCAGAGGACTTACCAAAACAGGATAACAGCAGGCAAAAACAATCGATAAGTCACAAATGAAACATAATCCTCAGTTATATAAGATTAGCTGAAGCCTTGGCACTTTTAAGCAGCCTGAAATGACGGCTCACTGCCACCTACTGTAACTCTGGCGTATTGCATCGCATAGCTGAAGAAGCGGCGATGCAGTTTTCATCAGAAGCATCCGAGGGGTGACTGAGCCCCGTACTGCAATCCGACCAGCAAGGCAGCCCCATTCTGCCCATAGTATGTCATTGCTGCTTTTTGCGACTGATGTTTTCTTTAGTACGAAAACATAAAATAACAATATGTGGAACGTCACCCAGCACCCAGCTGACTTCTGAATCCCAGTGAAACAGATCTGATGAACTACCACAATGGCTACTTAAGAAGTATTTAATTTAGTTCAGAAGGCCTGTTGCGCAGTTTGGGTTTGTGCATTTTCAATTCATTTGAATAAAAGACCTGCGGGCATTATAAGCCACAGTTTACAAACACGTTTTAATAACACAACTCATACACTGAACAATGTGCAAGTCTGCAGCAACCAATTAAGGTTCATACAGTGCAAATTACACTTCAAATAGTCGTATGATTGGGGTACAAATGCTCGCGCTCACGCAGATCATTTGAGATCAAATTCCCACCTGGTCAGCCGCTAGACAGCCAGGTGGCTGGCGTTCAGAGCCAGGGTACTCAATGTGAATATATTCTCCGTTTTTCAAACACGGGACACGACATGTTATGCATGGCAAACCAGTGAAGTAACTCTGTGGGGGAGAGGCGTTCCCTTACATATCTAAGGGCCACTTCAAAAGTGCAGGGGACTAGCAGTGTCTTGGGGCCGACAATCATAACCCGGTTCAAACCAGTTCTGTAGCATATCCAGAACCATTAGAAGAAGAGTAAGCTTTTTTTTTTTTTCATACCGTCGCTAACCTTTGTATTTATATGTGATCGATCACGGGTGGAGCAGGAGGCCAGCACTGCTGAGGGCTGTCACAGTCCCCCCGGGGCACAGGGAGTGCGCCAGCCCCGCCGCAGAGTGGAGCTAATCGCCCATTCAGGCCTGGCAGGGCCCCGCCGGGCTCGTCTGAGGCCTCCTGTGTGGGGTGACCTACATTGCAACAACACTCCCGTTCATCTGCGCAGCTCTTGTGCAAACAAGCGAGGGAGGGTGGTGGTGTCTGGAGTCACTCCAAACCCGTGGGGTACAATTCTGAAGGGGGGGACCAGGACTCACCAACTTCTCTGATAGCACCCCTCCCCCCCCCCACTCTCCCCCACCACCCTACAAATTACTCCCTGGAATCTGCCCATCGTGCCAGAGCTGCACCTTCCCGTTCTCCATGGGCACACTGAGCGATTCCACACGGCATCAAACCCGTACGGAGAACGTGGGGGGGGGGGGTGCGTGCGCAGCGGGCTGGGAGAGAGCGGGGGGGGCCCAGCCCGCTGGTGCCGCGCTGGAGCGGTGCTGGGGAATCCATTTCATGCTTTACTGAAGATCGAGGGAAGAGAGGCTTCGTTTACATGGCTATCGCTGCTGTTTAGGCCTCAGAATTCAGGAGACTTATCAGTGGCTACTCTCTGTAGACCAAGGTGCTGAGTGAGACCTCCTCTCTGCCAGGTCAACCTTTCGCTTCACAGAAACTCCTGCAAATGGGAGGCTCCCCACAGCAATTCAGATGTCAGAAATATTAAACTGTGGCTTCCATGTTCAGCTCCCATGATGCCACAAATATTGGAAAATACTCAAGGGAAAAAAGTGACTCCAAATAAATTACTACATAAATATACATTTCCTTACAGCGGGGCAGAAGGGGGGGGGGGCTGGTATATAATTAATTTATCTGGCCTTAATCGTATAAAGCACAACCCTGACAGGAGAGAATTAATTAATGACTATATTAGAAAAAAAGCAACACATAGAAGAAAATTTGTTACAAGATTTTTTAAACGTTGTGTAGCTGTCTATGTATTTCTTTGCAAAAGCATTAAGATCTCAGTAGAGCTCAATGGGGAAACCTTAGAAATCCTTCATAGGTCACTTCAACTACAGAACTTTATAATGAAAGTAGTTAAATAAGTTACTCTCAATTCTACTGTACTGCTGATCCTGCGCAAGTTAGCAGATGTGACCGGTAATCTGTGTGAGTGAAGTCTGTCTGTTAGGCTGGCCCGTGGGTCTGGTCACCCATCCATATTGGCCAGAGAAAACCTCACAGGATGTACTGTGTCTAGTAACCCATGCAAGCTGGCTCGTGTACCGAGTAAACAGCACAAGATGGCCTGTGTTTCTAGCAGCCTGAGCTGGTTGGCGAGTTATTCTAGTAGCCCGTGCCAGGTAACCCAGTCCCGCTTAACTCACCCTTCTTCAGAGTTTATTCTTGCAGTCTGTCTCTAAATGCAACATTTAAGAATCAGTGTGAACCAGAAAACACGGCCAACAATTTCATGTATGGTTTACAACTATTAAATGAAACACAAGAGTCCTTCTTTCACTTTGAAGTCTGACTGAAGAGTTAAAAGAGAACCAGAAAGAAAAACTGGACAAATAGTTGGAATGGGCCAGGTTTGAATGAAAAGCTCCTCAACCGAAGCCCCATTTGGCAAATGTTCCTCTTCTGCCTTGCGGTTCTTCAATTCTAGGTTAGGCACCACCACCCCCACACCGAATAAGGTGGAAAATGCAGAGTAGCTCTTAGCGGGAGCGATTTACACATATGAACAAAAGTTAAAGTTTAGGAACTAATGAAATCCATTGTTTCCATCAGTGTTGATAATATGGGGTGCTTCTCCCTGCCCAATAGAAGAACTTTCCTTTTGTATATCTTTGTATATCATATATATCTTTCTGTGCTATCCTACCGGGTTATCTGCCACATAACATGATCATCCCGTCGCAAGCATCATCAACAACATGACTCTTAAAAATATATATTGTGCATATCAGGAAATTGAATAAAGAAATAAATCTTGCTTCCAATGTAATGAATTATTATTCGAAATTTAATGAAAGGGTGATTTATAACTGGTATTCATGGCAAGATTACTCAAGTGCTTAAGGGATTTTTTTTTCAGGAGAATTATTCTGCTTATTTTTGGAGGCTTGCCCAGGCATCTCATTTGTAAAATTAAATAGTTTTTTTTTGGTGGAAAAGGTTAGCTTTCGGAGGGGTCGTGGGGGAGGGGCCGGCCACGGGGGCGGCGAGGCAGATCTGTTGGTACGGAAGCCACGCTCCACAGGTTTCTCCCGGTACTTGATGACGGATGCCCTCCTCCTTCCCAGTGCCCCCGGCGATGAAGAGACCTCACAGGCATTCACAGCGGCGCTCGCCAGAACGGAACCTCTCGTCCCAACCAATCCGCCCCTCTGTCTGTCCCTAAACCACTTGGCTGGAACGCAAACCGCCGCTCCATCCCGACAGACAGACGAGGGCTTCCGACCTCCGGCGGGGTCTTCAGCTGGGCTGAACGGCAACAGACGATTACAAAATGTAAGCACTGCAAATCCCTCTGGATGAGGGGCATTAACAAATCGACGGAAAAGAATAAATCACCATAAAAATGCCATTAAGACCTTAGCGGCTGACAGCCACTCCATAACAGCCGTGCATCTGAAGTCTGTGTACACACACAGAAACAATACCATTACCACGACGCGTTTTGAAATGTGTCGCAGGCCAGGCGCAGGCCAGGCGCAGGCACTGATGACAGGAAGCGAGATGTTCTCAAAGGCTCCCTCTGCAGGCTAATGGCAGGGAG
>JAODKL010000027.1:3316114-3328150 GCA_026780765.1 Petrocephalus schoutedeni | reverse complement strand
TATTAGAGCTGCCACTTCTTAGCCACATCACTTTCCTAGAAAATCCATCAATGCAGCCACTGATGGCAACACCAAATAGTTTGAGCTTATCATACCCATCGATATGCCACACTTGGTTTGGTCCTGCTGTAAAGTATCCTCTTCGGATAAACCTGCGTCTATGACGAAGTTGAACTCCAGATGGATCCAGTCTGCGAACTGCATGCATTACATCATCCCTTTTAACTGTTAGGAAATACTTTTATAGCAATGTCTACCACAGAGCTCTGTAACCTAAAAGCTGTCCAGAGCCTGTCAGTTCATGTGTTATCACTGCATTCACAGTTTCAATGGGACTATAGTCTGTTCTCCTTGTTAGGCCAGCATTTTTAAGTTTTCTCTTTAAAGTGCTCAGGCTCAGGAAGATGTTGTGCCTTGTTTTGAGAAAATCAAGGATTACATCATACGTGTGGCCCTCTGAGAAATATTTACTTATTAGGCCTGCATCCATGAGTTCATCTGACACTGATCCTGGATCTGAAGGGAAAAGAGAACAGTGTCATTAACAATGCAGGAATCCACAAATATAATCTTACACAAACATAAAAATGTATCAGCAGTAGCAAAGAAATAAAAAGGTCAACTGTTTGATACAGTTTGAGAAATGCATTTAACCTGCACAAATCCAGGTACTAAAAGGCACAAAGAACACCTGGCATTGGACGGGCATTTAAGCTTCCTATTTTTAAACAGGTCGTATTGAGAGGTCTGTGTCGATATTGAAAAAACATGTGCAATGTACTTGTGTTTAGTCCTATATGTCATACTATAAACTGGTTCAACTTGTTAATAAATTAGTGTACTGTACATGTGATTGTGTGTGACAAAGTCTGTAGCAGCACTAAGAAGAAATGTGGGAAAGCTCCCTTTCGTCTTCTCAGTGCAGTGAGAACAAAACAATGTACATCAAAGAAATGTTTTTATTTTGGGTATGTCCAACTACCTATGCATTTAAAAGTGTTAGTGTCAGAATGACTCTTAACATAATCATTGCATACCCAATGGGTTCAATTCATACTTTTCATAACACATTGTGTCCACAACTTAAGTTCATGACCCTAAATGGGGTGAATGAATTTCAAGGAGCAAAAAAGAGGGAAAAAAAGTATTTCAGTATTTCAGACAACTTAAAATGAAAATGGGTCAAATTGACCTTTGACATTATAGTTAGTTAGTTAATTTACTTTATTTAATTTATACTTTATTGTTCAGCCTTGGCTAAACATTGGTCTCGCTTTTATTCAACAATGACAATACATTCCACATATCCCTACATACACACACACACACATACATACATACATACATGATTATATATATATATATATATATATACACACACACACACATACATCTCTTATAGCCGGGTTAATCAGCCTACATAATCACAATCACCTGTGTGAGTTTATCATGGTCTCTTTTTGTTAATGTTTTGAGCAGAGCTTACCATTCTGTAGAAAAGGTGGCAAAAATTGAATGCTGGTACCACAGGTGCCACAAAAGCGTCCAACATGCCCAGGTAATTCGTGTCCACAATATGGACAATACATAGCCTGGGAGAGGAACAATGTGACTGTTTAGTGCTAAAATATATAACTTGTAACTAAGTAAATGCCTGTGATATATACATTTTCACAGCAGTTTCACAGTAGAGGAAAAAATGCAGTTGTCAGCAAAAAAAAAAAAAACGGGGTAGTTTTACTTGCTTGTTGCCTACAGTGTTTCTCAGAGTAACTCTAGCTAACATAGCATTAAAATAATGTTTCACAGTTAAGTGTGTAATTCGTCAGATTAGTCTAATAATGTCAAATAGACCAATTAATGGTATGATCAGAATGTTAAAATAAACAAAAAAAAAACATCACCTTTTAGTTCACGGACAACACCTCTGCTCTGACCAAAAGCCACTGAACAAATAATCGTGGGTTCGTCACTTTTTGAGGTCCCCCTGAAACATTTCCATTGTGGTCCCTGCTATTTGCAGCGCGTTCGTGTGTTTGCAGCGTGTTCTTGTGTTTGCAGCGCGTTTCTGTGTTTGGTTGTGTTGTGAGAATTTGCAGCAACTGATGGAGACGTTTTCTTAATTTGTTGTGGTTTTTTTCAGTTTGCATGTGCTTTCTGAAGTTGAGCTCTCTCGGCCACCGTAGGAAATAGAAATCTTACTGGCCATAGAGGAAAATGTCACAGAACTCTTTCCCTTAAGAAAAAAAATCTTAAATTGCAAAATTATGAATATGAAATATACTGAAATTATAGTTGTCACATGTGTGGGAAAATTGGACTCAGCGTTCTCTGATTGACACCGCTCAGAGCCAATGAAAATGGGAGGCTGGTCGGTATCAGAAGGGGGCTGGAGCCACCCCCGCCTCCCATTTGGCTCTGCCACTGCCTATTCAGTCGGCTTTATAATTGTATCCAGTGTTCAGAAGACAAGAACCAGACAGTAATCAGTACTGTATATTAAATAATATTCCCTAACTTTTGTCTTAATTAGCAGCACACTAATAGGCTCAGCTTATGGCAATCATCTGCTATATAATTGTATTGGCTGACATTTTGAATTTTTTTGTTTAATTAGGTATGTATAATTAAGAGTGAAACACATCAAATTCATATTATTCCTTTTGTGAGCTGTAGGGGGTGGAGGTGGGGATTTCAGTGGGGTTGTACCTACGTTAGTTTCTTGACAGCTGTATGCTTGTGGTGTGTCATCTGTCTTATTTGTATGTTGGTTTAGACAAAAGCATCTGTCAAATAAATGAATATAAATGTAAATGGGGTTGACAATACCGTTTGGATGGCGACGCTCCTCCAGCCCTGGAGTTTCACAGCTAGCTAGTACATTGTACACCGATTTCCATAAACTTGTGGTGAGAACAGCTTCAGTATTTCAGATTTCGTCTGAGCACAGCAGTATCAGAATAACAGGCAGCCGGAGTGCGACAGCCGGTGACCCGGTGGTGACAGGTACCGCTCCGGGGGAACAGAGGAAATCAAAAGCGAGCCAGGAAACGAGAAGGCCGGTAAACCCTCGCAGAGCCGGCAGAGATAGTCACACTAAAATCTTTTTTTTAATCTTTTCAATCGGCTTTGAAAGACAGCATCATGACATTGCTGGATGCAGAAAAAGGCCCTCGTGGGGCCTGGGTGCATGGGTGGATCAGCACATAGTGCTGCTGCCTCACACCTTCCAGGTTGGGAGGTGTGTGTGTGTGTGTGTGTGTGTGTGGAGTTCACATGTCCTCCCCCTGATGCTTCGGGGGTCCCATGGGCACTCTGGTTTTTAGGCTCCAAAGACATGCATCTAAGTTAAGAATTTGTAAGTGTGTGTATGTGCACTGCGATGGGCTGTCATCAGTAGTGGACATTCCAGATCCAGAAAGTAAAAATCCAGACCAAGATTTTATTTCTAAAGAATCATACTCACAGAGTACTCAACTATTTGGTTGAAACTAAATCATGGTCTGGATTTTTTTTTTTACTTTCTGGATCTGGAATGTCCACCACTGATGACAGCCCATAGCAGTGCACATACACACATACCCACTTCTGGCTGGCACCCCTTCCAGGCTATACCCCTGCTCTGCCCCCTGTCCTGCTTGGGATGGTCTCCAAGCTCCCGTCCCCATACTATATGAGCAGTCCAAAGATGTTTGGATGAATGCTGTGGCTTGGAGCCTAAACATATATAAATAGTAAATGCATGTCATGACCTGACTGACTCTGCTTCTAACAACCACAATCCTCTAGATCCCTCAACACTGAATCATTAATTCCTCTCTCACATCTTGCATTTTAATTTAATTAACCAGAATAACAAATCAAAGAAAACAATTAAGATGCTGGATCAAAATTAAGATGGCAGGCCCCTTAGATTAATAATGTAATTGGCTGGTACTTGGTTATTTCAATCTCACCTCGGATTCTAGCTCCATCTTTAGAAAAAGAATCTTGTGTGTTAGGTGAAGTCCATCACATAATAGTCAGCCAACATTGTCCAAAATGGAGAACCAATCATTTACAGTAAACACAAATGCAAATTGGACGCAGCCTACAGTAAGACTGAAATAGATTCGATATAACATCATAAGGCAGTTAGATTTCCTCTTGGACTTTGTGCGTAACCAAACATATAAATCATGTAGTATGTGGTGCAGGACTCATTTGCATGTCGGTCTACACAGGGCATGTAATTCAGTCTTGAAAAAACATTATAAAATTGGATTAGTGTGAGCCTTAAGCAGCAACTCATGTTTTCTGATTTACACATCAATACGCACATAATGATGAAAAATCGGGTGAGAATAAAAAATGCTGAAATCATATTAAAACTTCCTAAGAAGCTATTGATCAGAATATTTTTTGCTGCGTTTTTATTCTGCAAGATGGATTTTTCTTTTGATCTGCACGGGCGGCGGCAACTATGGGACTAAGAACAAAGTGTGTTGGGCAAAGAGAGAAATAACTGGAATTAAAGGATAATTTACGCTTTAATCCACGTTAAATCGGTGTCATCCTATAATTTAACGGGGTAAGTGGACTCACTGTAGTCACCGGTATGGCTGGCGGTCAGCCTGCTCAGTAGGTGATATCCAAATCATGGATATCACCATGTTTGACGTTTCGCTTGCAGGTTACAATCAATGACCAGGACGACTGCTGTAATCCGCTGTCCACCGACAAAGTAAGATCAGATGGACTGCAGGATAATCCTGATGAGGGAACGATGGATTGGACGGAGCGATACCCCTCGGTGGGCCTGGCTTGGCCACACCCACTTTTAACAACACCCGCCAGAGACACACTGCACACCGGGGTGAAGGTGAATGCCGTGAACGAGCCCAGAGCAGGGACGGCTCCCTTACACCCCTCCCCGATGTTTGGCTGTCCATCAGGAGCATGACCGGCCATTTACACAGCAAGCGGCGAGCAATCAAGAGCACTGAATCCCTCAAGTGACGCCCCTTGCAGTGAGACATGAGTCCCACACAAGCTTAATGTGTTTCCAGAGCAACAATGCTGGAGTTGGGGGGGGGGGGGTGCAGTCAGCCTTTCTCTACAGCATTTCATTTGTTTACTTTTTCCCTGTTTACATTACAAGCAGCACAATATTTTTTCACTAAGTCTATTCAGAGTAAGACCCCCTTTTGGGACTTAAACTGGCCACCTTGTGGCCACAAGGCCAGAGTTTTACATAACCTGGTCACCTGTGCCACGGTTTGTGGAGGCCGTGTTAAGTGCAAGGGCAGAACAACACTACTCGGTGTAATTTACATCAGCGGGAGAACATGCAAACCACATGTGCGGAGTTGGGGTGGGATTTAAAGCATCCCGGCACCCTAGAGTTTCGCCGTACGTGTACAATGGCAATAAGAATACCCAGTTCCTTGAGGTAAGATGCCAATCAAGTTGCGTTTTGAACTTGAACAGAAATGCACTCAGCGTTTCAAGCTCAACATTTTAGAAGAAAACAAAAGTATTTAACTCTCTCTGCAACCTCTGCATAATCTCTCTCTGCAAATCCGTACGCGTGTACTCGATTTCTTTCCTTTGAGGGGAACAAAAAAAGGAACCATTTGCCACTACCTAACCCAGGGGATGAAGTTGTTCTTTTGCTTTGCTTAAAGTGTCTTCCCTGTGTGTGTGTTTTGAACATCGGTTTAGTGTTTTTTGCATGCCAGCTGCCGTGCCAGTGCAGTCGCTGTGAGTCCCAGCCCAAGCCCCACCGTGCCAATAAGCGACCCACAAGCTCACCTCAGAGGCTAAGCGAGCAGGGATAAAGCTGACGACATGGACACATGACCCTACAGAGAGTCCGAGATTTGCCCTTTGCTGTAAATGGGAGCAGATTAAAGTCGGGGGTGGGTGGCGGTGGTGGTGGGGGCTGACATTTTTAAGGCTTGAAAGCTGAAAGGACAGATGGAACAGGGTGGGCAGGGAGAGCAGTTACACTTATACACTGACTGTATGAATGTTTCATGAAATCCGCTGTATCCCATTCAGATCACGCACGCTCCATGGGGTCCTATAAGATGCACGTGGGCCACCGCCTAGTTCAAAGGGTGGATTGTTACAAAAAAAATATATATATAAAAAAGTGTATATAAAAGAACTGGCAGAAGAAAGCTTTTGTTTGCCTCCCCGTCTACTGCGGCCGGGGCCAAGGAAGGACAGACACCCTGAGCTGGGTCGGTTCATGCCGCGCAGAGGTCGACGTGTTGTTCTGCAGAAAGCGAAGAGACCCTTCGTAAGAGCTCTCAGCACCTTTGTGACATCATTTCTCATCATGCCAAACACCATCCCGACGGAAAAACAATAGGAAAACGGTTTGGAGAAGAAAAGTTATTCCTGTAACACACTTAATAAGACTACATGACACCAACATAAGCCCTTCCAGATAGCCGCCATAACTTAACAAAAGCATTTTGTCGTATGTCAGTGACACAAAGTGACACAATTCGTCATGTAAAGCCAGCTGTAAAACAGAAGGTGAATACTTTTAAAAAGAGGCTTATACATAGCCACAATGAACAGCAGCTCTATCTATCTATCTATCTATCTATCTATCTATCTATCTATCTATCTATCTGTCTATCTATCTATCTATCTATCTATCTTTGGTTATAGATGTTGCAATCTAATAAGAAATGTAGGCATCATTTGAGTTTGACAAAAATAGACTTCATACAATTTATGGCCTAAAATTAATAACTTAAAACTCAGTTCTGCTTTACAACCAATAATTCATATGTTCAAATGTTCATTGTCCATAAAATGAGTTACTGTCTCATTTCTTGTCAGATCTTATACACTGCAATGTGACTAGCATAACTAATGCATGTCTTTGCAAAGTCATTTCTATAAATACTAAAGGCAACTGAAACCATGATGGTGTTACTTTGTGTCATGGCCAGATGTCGCGTTAACTGAATATTTCTGGTAATTGATGGAATATTTTTAATAATCTAATCTAATAATAAATCTGAAAGCCGCCTGTCATTTTGCTGAGGATGATCTAATGTAACTTTAATTCACATTTGGTGGTGAGTCTGCATATTGATTAACTATTGTCAAGTCTTGTCCTTCATCTCACATGCATGACTCCGTTGTCTTATAGTGATAAACTTGCTGATTGGTTGAACAGACTGCACTAATTTGCTGATTGGTGGACCCCACCGTATGAACTTGCTGATTGGTGGCATTAATGAATACGTTTTTTTGTGTATCCATATTTCTGCACCAGAAAACTCTGATATGCTTCAGCCTAATATCGCCGATGCCAGCAGTAAACCTTGCCAGGGCTTATTGGCTGAATAACGTTACACTGTTTTTATCCTGTGGAAACAAATGCTCCATCTGTGGGCCAAATTTATTAATGAGTTATGAAAAATGTTGCGGGTCGTATACATTAAATATAAATAAAAGGCTGTGTCCCATTTTGATTGCAATCGATCCTCCCAATAACTAACAAATAACAAAAAAAACGCCTGTTCAACCTAGTTTCGTATGGAGTTATACATGTGAAGTTTGACATATCAGCTTTTTGCATCTCCCATGTGTATTTAGCATAAAGGTTGCAGTCCCTGTTGTGCGGTGGAACCAGGAACTGGATTCCTAAACGTTTATCAGCCAGCAACAGTTAATGTTCTGCTATCACTCTGGGGAAAAAAATAAATAAAAAATCACCTGCTTGGTGAGGTGTGGCCATGAGAATGGGTGTGGATGTTCATCTTTTCTTTCTATGCACTCATAAATACATAAAAGTATGCTCTGTATATTAATTATGATAAACTGAAATGCAATTAAATATGTATTGTTAAAAAATTGCTTTAAAATGATGGCTAATAATAGATTATGAACTAATTTTGACTACCCTGTCAGTCAAAATGACAGACAATGTGAACGTGTAATGCAACCTCTGGTCATAACATTACATAGGCATTCATATTAATCTTATAAACTGCAAAGTTTAATTCATTTATGGGTTAAAAAACTGTCATGATGTCGTAATACTGAAGTATTCAACATGAGTCAGTGTTGTACCTCACACACAGTTTTCATGTAAGGAGATACTGCAGGGCATCCTTTTGATACGTTCATCACATGGGTCTGGGAAAAGTTCTGGGTTGCTCAGAACACAGCAACAAAAGCACTCAAATAATTTATCATTGCCGATTCTTCATAATCTCGTCACAGATGACAAAACAACAGATACAGGAAGAACCCTCCATAGACACAGGAAGAACATGTAAGCTCTGCAAACACAGAACCAGAGATAAGGCAAAACGAGTGATAAGATACAAACCACCACAAATACAGAAAGAACATATAAGCTTTGTACAGGCAGAACCAGAGATAAGATACGAACCACCAGCCTCTATGCTGCTGTTCACTGTGGCCATGTGTAACCCTCCTTATAAATGTATTCAGCTTCTGCTTTACAGCTGGGTTACGTGGTAAATTACAGTATGTAACTTTATGTCACTCTGAGTCAAAAGTGTAGAGTCAGTCTTATAACCTTTTATGTCACTTGAATGTAAAAGGTGTCAACACAACATCATGTCAGTATAAACCTATGACATTCACCATAGGTGATGTGTCAACATGACAGATCCAATGAGAGTATTTATGATAGCCACAAAATTTGGAATGAACTTTTATAAATGCATCTGACAAGTTATGTCGGCTGTCATTAAGGGCTTATGCTGGTGTCATGTAGTCTTATGAAGAGTACCCTTAAGTAAAGTGTTACCATTAATCCGCAGCACCATGTCACAGTCACATGAATAAAATTTTAATTCAAACCCAAATAGATGCTCTCTGCAGCAAATACCCGCATGCAAAATGGAAAAAAAGGGCGGCACGGATAACACATATGCCTGAAATTTGATGAATAATGAATTAGCTTTCGACTTAGAAGACAATAGTTGCTGGAACTTTATTATTTTTTTTTATTCTTCTTTTCATTTGTATCGCACAAACACTGCCGTGATGGGTTACAAATAATAAGACAGCAACGCAACGCAAAACATTTAACGCATCTGTCATAAAGGGGTAACAATAACATTTTATCCAAAATTAATACTTCGCCAATTCTCCATGTACCTGTGTTGTCTGTTGAAAATAAAAATCCTTCCCAAAAAATGCCCAGTGTCTTCCTTTAAAATTACTCATAATTCCTACTTTATGTCACATTGCATTTGCAAACGAGAAGTATCCTGTTATTGTAGCCTGTCTGTGAACACGTGCACATTTGAGAAGGCGTGGTCAGTCATTTTTAACCGCCCAGAAATAGAAGCTCCGACACCGGAGTCGGATAGCTGTTGTTAAGAGATGCTGACAGTGTCGATGTCCAGGGGAAGAATGAAAGAAGAGGAACATTCAACAGTGTCATGGGGAGTAGGCGGGTTGTTACACATCACAGCCCCCCTCCTTGTGCAATCAGCCTCTCCGGTCCCATTTTTAGGCACAGTGAATTGGGACCTGAGGCAGCACTGGGTTTGACAGTGACTCATCCCCACAGTGGATGGGAAGACAGCTTGTCTGCCAAAGCCCTCCCCAGCTGAGTCCCCCGCGCAACCCCCCCCCCCCCCACACACACACACACACACGGCACACAGGCACACAGATACCAATCAGAGCACAGCCGTTTCATGATATCATTTGTGTGTCACCTCGTGCCAAAATGAATGCCTGCCAAGTTCTGACACAATATAGCATAAAATACCCCGATCAGCAAATAACCCTAACCCACACCAGGGAATTAAAATTCACTGTTTTCTTTTATACAAATTAAAAATGCAACATCTGATGCCATTCAGCTGTAGTACGAACACATAAAACACAGAAGTGTGACTTTGTAGCAGTACTAAATAATAAAAATAATAATGTTCACCTATCTGCCATTATAGCATATCTGATAGAGAGGGGCGGGTGACAGGGAAGCCTATCCCAGTCAGTACTAGACCAGAGGCACAGGAATGCTTTGGATGGGATGTCAATCACATGCACAACCTCACGCTTCTCACAATGTATCAATCAGTGCATTGCTGCCTGTGAATTTAAAACCAAATACCAACATCAGTCGATTCTACAAACGTTTTCTCCTGCAAACAGGAAACGATGTAAATTCATAGACCTCTGTCGTTTATGACACGTAATGGGGCAATTGTTTAAGATGGGTTTCAAACAGCTCAAGGCGAAGAGTGGTAGTGTGTGTGTGTCAGAAACGGCTCTTGTGATGCATTATTGTTTTGCAATGCGCACCGACACTCAGCTCAGCCTGCATCGCCAGTGCCACGTCTGAGGCCATTTTCCACTTCAGATTGTCCACATGAGGCCTCTTTTATCGTTATGCCAATCCTGTGTATAAGACGCCTCTCAGAGACCAACGGGGCATTTTTATTAAAACACCCAATCGTTAACAATAAAATAATGAAATCTCGGAAAAAAAGCTTCTTGGGACTTAGCAAACTTAATCCCTTAATGCAGCGCGCCGTCCAAAAGAAAGGTGGTGATTAGATTAGCGATCCGATTCACCAGCACTCTCTGCCGCGTTAATTTGATTCGCGGGAGGAAGGCTTAAGCGGCAGAGCACCCGCCTCTCAGCATCGCCGCTGCTGGCGCTGGCTTCCGTCACGGGACCCATTTATACGGCTTCTCACCATCAATTAACAGGCAGTTGGGAGAAATGGCATGATTTCACATCATTCACAATTTATGACAGTTGGCGCAACGCCGGACTAATAAAAAGTCTAAATAAGGATGAGATTCCTGCCTAATAGGGATAAATTGTTACTTTCATCTATTACTTTCAACTGGAATTGAGTGTCTGCCAAGGGTAGAAGGCGATGGTGGCACATATGATTCGAAACAAGCGCACATCTTTCTTTTAAGGTATTTTCAGACACAGCTTTAGCAAACACTGCCACTCTCAGGTTATTTTCTGTTTTGAAAGCCAGTGCTTCATGTCATCTATCTATCCAGCCTTAAGACTGGAGACCAAACTGCGACATAACATGCATCTTTGGTGCAGATCCCACAGGCACGCCCCCACATAAACCTGCCCCTAAAGAGCCCCTAACGATGCAAGCCCGAGTCGAGCCTGCAGAGCTCCAGTGAACGTACCCTAGTTTCATAGCTCACTTTAAAACTTCTGACATCATTGATCTTTGTAACATCAAACAAGT
The DNA here is from genome assembly GCA_026780765.1 of Petrocephalus schoutedeni. Classification (NCBI taxonomy): domain Eukaryota; kingdom Metazoa; phylum Chordata; class Actinopteri; order Osteoglossiformes; family Mormyridae; genus Petrocephalus; species Petrocephalus schoutedeni. The sequence continues at coordinate 3,316,922 of JAODKL010000027.1, read as the reverse complement.
CCATGTATTAATCATCACCATTTCAAAAGATGAGCCCGTTTCCCTCTAAAAAAATAATTCAGGGTGAGACGAACAGCACAGACTGGGATTCCCTGGTCCTTGTTTTAGGTGCCCTGTTTGGAAAGTGCCACACAGATAACCGAATCTGGCCGCTTGTCCTCCCCGAGTTAGCACCCTCACATACACGATCGAGCGCCTCTTCGCTTCCACTCTGGTGGCACGTAGGAGCAGCTGGAGTGAAATCACACCTCTTACGCAGAAGCCGGCACACCTCTTACGCGGAAGCCCAGGGGAAGCGCTTTCACTGTTGCCGGTTATCAATTATTTATTTTTCCTTTGTCCCGCTATTGTTTATATCTTTTCACATGTCCATTTATATTCTGGTTGCACGGCAGATACAAGTTCGAGGGACTAATTTTTTCGCCCATTTATCGCACTGCAAATTTAATGAGGCGACTTGGCTTATGCACCTAGCTAAAGTGTGCTAGTGCAGGGCCTCTAGGGATTACGATTCTGTATCCCAAAAATACCTGCTGCACTTCTATAAACACCCAGAGCATCCAGAAATACCTGCGGTACCCCCCTGAAATACCTGTGACACGTCTTAAAAATACCTGCTGCACCTCCTGAAATACAAACAGCAATACTCCTGATATACTTGCTGCACCCCCTGAAATACCCATGTGAACCTCCTGAAATACCCATGTGAACCTCCTGAAATACCCTTGTGAACCTCCTGAAATACAAACAGCAATACTCCTGATATACTTGCTGCACCCCCTGAAATACCCATGTGAACCTCCTGAAA
>JAODKL010000027.1:3253185-3292561 GCA_026780765.1 Petrocephalus schoutedeni | reverse complement strand
CTTCGTCTGGGAGGCAGCGCCGAAACTGTTCAGATTGAGCGTTATGGTAGCCTTATGGTAGCTTTGCTCGATAAGGTAGCACTGATCAATAGGCATAACTGTCGGTTCGCGCTACGGTAGCACCTCAACTCGGCAGGACACGTGGCTTTTTGTCCAATAAACATGTTAAGTGCATAGATATTCCCTTTTTTTCTTGAGTCTGTTTGCTCATGCAAAATGAAATGCGGTTAATATAGATTAAAAATGAATGATATTTAATCGCGATTAATCTAAATTAATCCACAGCAACCCTGTGACGGCACTACTACCAATCCATTACTATTCTTACAAATATTCCTCGAAGTACTATTTAGGAACTCCCCTGTCTTGAACCAGGGCAAGTTCATATGCAGATTTGTAAAACTGCAGTTTCTTAATTTTCTTATCTGATTATGGCTGACTTTGTGCAACATCTTGACTCCTCTCTGAATATAAGAATACTCTTCTTCGGTGTTAACTTGCAGCCATAGACTGGACTTTTATGTGCACTTTTATTCTGTTTAATGTCACACCCACTAAAACCATTGGATAAAATACTGGATTCAGAGGTCCATAGTTCGAGGCCAAGACTGCCTTATAGCCAAACAGTACAGTATAAAGAGTTTCACTCACAGAGTACTCAACTAGTTGGTTGAAACAAAATCTTGGCCTGGATTTTTCCTTTCTGGACCTGAACTATTCACCTCTAACTAGATCCAGAAGGTTTTCTGGTCTCTGATGAATCACACCCAATCTCAGGTAAATATGAATTCCTCAGGTAGATTAGGACTCCAGGATCAGGGTTGCCTACCCCTGACATAGAGCCACACAGTCGTAATCAAAGGGTGGGTTAGAGCTGTGTTTCCAAACCCAGTCCTTGGGGAACACCGAATACCTGGTAAAGGAGTGCTGGGAGTTGAGAGGAAGCAAAAACATGGACTGTCCGGTTTTCCCCAAGGACTGCATTGGGAAACACTGGTTTAGAGACACAAATTAGCCTAACTGCATATATTTACACTGTGGGAGGAAACGGGGGCACTCAGAGGAGACCCACAGAACAGGAGGAGAACCAAAAAACTCCATGCAAATAGAGGAAAGGGAGTTTTAAACTCAGAGCCCTGCAAATATGCAGACCCACCGACTGAGCTTCTGCACCAATAGACATATGACAAACTTGATGAAATTGTATTGGGCTAAATAATGCAAAATGATACAAATTACAATGTGCTCTAGATACGTAGCCAGTCTTTACTCTTCCCTCATGCAGTGAAAAGAAAATGTAACATATGTTAGGAACGCACACAGTATTTATTGATAAAAAGCACCCATATGTTTTCATAATTTGATCCTCCTACAGAATCATTTATAATATTCCAGCAACACACACCTCTGTTTACCTATCTCATTGTTTTTGCCTCAAAAACAGGAAGCAATTAAGTCATAGGAGTGATTAATGAAGCAGATTAATTAAATTTAACCTACAGTTTTAATTTACATGTGTTCATCTGTCATTATCAGCTCATTAGAAAGAACCTGATAGTGAATTTGTTAAAACTAAAAGATGCATCAAAGATGCTTCTGTGCTTATTAAAACTAATCTAAAATCATATTTTAGTGTTATTGTCGCATTATTCTTTATATATTCCGAAACGTCTGCCAAAGCCAATGACCAAATAAAAGGGCCTCACAGAGCTGAACACATCAAATAGCCAATTAGCCACTGGAAGTTGTCCTAATTTAAATGTTCGTTCTTTTGAATTCTCCAGTCATTCCATTGTACCTTTATCAAATTATTTGTTTAAAATGCATTCAAAAGAAAATTAAGCTCTCCGCCTAACCGAAATGTCTGACTAAAAAACAATATGACACAATTCTTTGTTAGCTAAGTTACATACTTGTATAACTGAATAATGAAATTAAATGTTGGTCTTTGGTTCCAAATTGTTCAAGTTGATGCTTATCTAACATCTTAGCTTAACTACTTACATTGCATGTTAAAAAAGAACACATGCTTAATATTCATACCAATATATTGCTTTATAGAAATTAATGAACTGCAATTTTTGAATGCCCTAAACAAATGGAGAAATGCATACGAAGAAAGATATATATTTTTTTAATTGCTTCCCAAAGACACCTGTTTTCCGAGGCACTGAAAAAAGCCAATCGGTTGATCGGAAGGTTTCACTTCAGGGCATCCATGGAAATGTCTGTGTACACATTGCTTAGTTTCCTGCCCAGAATATTCCATGGATACGTCTGCAGCCAATGAAATTGCAGTTCTCCTTTCTTGATCTGTATTTCATAGCTTCCTCTGTAGGACTATTACTAAGGGTGCTTGCAATATCTTTAATCTTTTTTATTTTCCAAGAAAGGACTTCTTACAACTCACATTTACAGCATTTATAGATTAGATAAAAAAGAAACTTCTGGTAAAATGTAGTAAAAAGCAATGAAGGAAGTTAATTCTACACATATACTTTCTAAAACTGAGCATGCAGATTAAAAAGGAAGTTATCATATATACATCAATGTTTCACAATCACTTATCCACTGCCAAGGGAGCCTGGAGTCGACCCCATGAAACAAAGGATACCAGGCTGGGGAGGGTGAACACACATACTTACAGAAACCCATTCACCTGAGCCACACTTCAGTGTGTGGCAGAAACCACTGTATCCCGCGCTGTTTGAAGGAGATAGTGATGCCCAGGTAATCACCACTCATTATCAGGGAAAGACAGACCTCAAAATTGACGGAGATTAAGAAATGCGAGAAGGAATCAGCATGTTTTGTTTTCCACAAGCCCCCAGTTAGCGCAAATTTACAGAGCGTTGGCGTTTATGCTGTCTCATAGTCCAGGGCGTTCACAGCTAGCAATTTTTAACTGATCAAGACTTCGAGGGCAGACAGGGGTTGCCAATAACAGGCCACTATTTAGCAGACAATAAGTCACAACACATTATAAGATCTGGCAGAGCATGACGCTTCACTTTCCAGATTCGTGACAGTTTTCACAATGTCCTTTCCAAAGCATCATTAACACCGGGTCACACCGACCTATACAACAAGCTAGAAGCGTAGGATCTTATAGCTCTGCCAGTTTTAGGTCAAGCAGACTGAATGTCTAAGACATATATAACCAATAAAAAGTCCAAATTCTATAAGAAAACCTGTCACAGAGGTCATGATTTATGCATTCTACTAATCTAAACCTTTCACAACCATTTCAGTAACTGCGGGATAGATCTATGCTAGTCAGCACAACAAGTTCACCTAAGTGATGTCTGTTCAATAAAACTATACTGCTATGAGAGACATTTCTTAACTTGACTCAAAAGATGGTACTTATTTAAAGTCAATTTCCTTTCCTGCTTAGGCTGTGTATTGCAGTAAAACCATGGAGTAAGAGCATGCATCAAAACCAGACCCTCTGTCCAATGTTTTGATTTATCATTCAGTTGAAGGCATTATCTCTAATGGCTTCAACAGATATTAGTCCATTAACACAAGCACTATGTGGGATACACAAAATATAAAAGACTAGCAATACTGCATAAAACTACATACTGCATGAAAAGATTGCCCTTGCCTGGACTGTCCTTGGAATTTAAGCCGTAAAAGTAAATACACATCACTTGACAATATGCCAAGCACTACAGATACACTTGCATCTATACAACTGTTTCTTGAGTTCAGTCAGAGCACAATCGGAAATTCAGAACTGACTGGCTGGCCAAAGAGATGAGTTTTGTGTTCTTTCTTGGAGATCGGAAGGGATTTTGCTGTCTTATGGGAAACTCATTCAAGCACACAAAGGGCAAGGTCAGAAATGGATGGAATTTTGATTTCTGAGTTTTCAGAACTATAAATGCCAATCGACCCAAAGTAAAGGGGCACAGTAGGGCACAGTGAAGGGGTGTGCCGCTTGATGATGGTGCTGCCCCTTATACTGTCTTTTACAGTAGTACCCAGGGCTAGCAAAGAAGGCAAAATGATAGTGGAGACACATCTGAACATCTGAGTGGGTCACATACATTTGACCCTGCAACTCAGGGGCTTGGTAGAGATGGAAGTTCAGCCATTATGGCTAGCATTGAAGTTAAAAATAAGGCTTTGGTTTAAGACAGGTAAATGATTTAATAGGGTTTAGGCATATGTTACTGGTAACATATGTAATGTTTTAATTATAATAAGCATTCCTTGCTTTCAGAACCACGGACAGTTCCATATATATATATATATATACAGAAGCCTTCTGGACACACTTGATGACTATTCTGAACCATATATTAAGATAAAGTGTTCACAAAGTATCTACGGGTAATAAGTGTGATAGGTCTCATATTTGTGCACCAAATATATAATAATCAAGTGTAGCTAGGTAGAGTGAACAAGGCTATAAATCAACGCCAAAACCTCTGTCCACTACAGATTTGATTGATCATCCGGCATGCAGTTTTAATTTAAAGCCAATGGCATAATTAGTTATGGCTTCTATAAATACCAGGCACAAAGGAACTGCTTGAACTGAAAATGTATTCTTACTACTTAAATATCACCTTTAATCTCTTTGAGGACAACGGCACTAATGTTGAAATGAATCCAAAGTCACAAAAATGGTGAGGAATGGGTATGTGGAAAGGAACTTTGAAGTTATCTATAAAGTTTCTTTGAAGTTAAGAATATGCACTTTTTCTAATATTGGGCATCACTGATGTTATATGCTATAGAAAAAAGCATCTTAAAGGGCATAAACTTAAACTACTAAAAGTGGTAATGTTAAGGGAGAAGAAAAGCACAGATATCATTTTAAAAATTAATATTAGATATGTTCATGTTCTCCTGCTAAAGGACTTAAGTAAGCACATTTAGATAAAAAGCTCCAAGCAAATGAAGGCACTTTAATTACTGTGAATCGCTGGTGACACTGAACTCGATCACTTTTGAGGTACGGCTCAAAGGGCCGAAAGCTGCTTCCTTTGTTTCTCCCGGCTTCACCCGCAGCTTGGATATTGATCTTTGTCCCAACCGTAACTGTGGGGCTTTGCTACTGAGTACAGGCTGCCTGTGAACCACCGACAGAACAAGAGGTCAAATGACAACATGTTCTAATGAGGCCCAGCAGGGAGGTGTGGGCGCTGAGTTACATAATCAGCACACCGGAGGACAGACGTGGCCCAGCCTGAATCATAGCCATGCATCTTGGCTGAGGGGTCTCACAAATCTCATTAATGTGCAGCTGAAACCACCGCACCCGGGGCCAAAGGCCTGCATGCCAGAAGTGGAACTCCAGATGACAAACCCTGTCCAGCTTCTCTAACCTCCAGCTTCCCAAGCCTCCTGCACATTAGTCAGAAACTCCTACCAAAAGTCTGCTATGCGCAGCTCCCAGGGCGCCACCACTTTTTGACGTATGAATCTCTCGGTTCAGCACCTCACACGCCCGGGTCATTTCTATAGCGGGGGGCTTCGGCTAAGCAAACAGTCATGGCGTTCAGTGATTTGGGAGTCTACTGAAGAAGTCCTTTGTTTACCGACGCTATTAGCGTGGCGGCGATGTGGTTATCACGAGAATGCTGGGAGAAACGTCAAGGAGTAAGGGATTCTGCTTCATTAACCAATGAAAAATTGCCAGACCCAGATAATCGCCAATCATCTTGTTTTACACTCGCTGGAGTGGAGCAGATAATGGAAATGGGATGATAATTTTGTGGAATATTATTATTACAAACTTGTGGGCAGAATCCGCCCATGACTTTGGACAGTGAATAGCACTTATAGTACAAGAAGGTAAACATCCATCTCGTTCCCCTTTCTGTAGGAACTTTAGTGGTGTGACTGGATGACCTACCCAAATCTTGGTGCTGTCAGATCATGCAGATCAGATCATCTCACCAACCTTCATCATTCCCTCAGTACATAACATTAAAGATAAGAACTATGACATTGTGGAGAACTTTCAAAAGGACATGATTCATTCACGTTCATGTGCTTTACAATATTCTTCTGTCAGAATGCATCTCTACAAGAAATCTGTCTGCTTAAATGACAACCCCTCAACAGAAAGCCTAAGCATGCATCAAGTGTAGGAACCCCACAGATCTAACTTGGGTCTAATGTGCTTCTCCGTTTTATGTTAGCTGCTTTAGATCAATAATAGTTTTAGTTCTTTTTATGCATTTTATGCTTTTACAGCTTTTATTTAAACGGTGACCGGGCGTGAAAATGAGCTACCCAGATGCACAATCCATTTTTAAGTCAATAATTGACTCTGCGGCTTGTATAGGGAAGCGCAGAATTTGTCTGTTTAGAAAGCATACTTTCAGGGAGCGTGACAACATGACTTATACCGTCCCAAGCTGCACGAGACTAATGTGATTTTCGAAGTGCTGTCTTAGCAGGTCGTTTGCTACATTTCCTAATGCATGAGTGATGTGATCAAAGGTTCTCTCCATCAAAAATGCCCAGCACAGGCCTTATTACATAAGAGAAATTAGATTAATATCATAAATAAAATCCACTTTAAACGATAACTTGATGACCTGTCAAAACAGGGCCCTATTCCCCAGTTTTCCCTGAGTTTGTCCTACACCAGATGCATCAATAACCCTAATGGATTACAGTAATAGAGGAAGTACTGGCTTGTGACCGGTGTGCTCCCTTACAATGACAGGCTACACATGCTTAACTGTTTGGCTGTAAGGTTTTACATTGATAATAGATATATTTATAGACAATTTTCACATTCCCAAAAACAAATTAATTCTTTGTCACAATTAAGAGATACAATTACCAAAAACTGTTATGATAACATAAATAGGAGACCTCATCTTACTGAATAATAAAGAGTAATTAGATTATATTTGGTGCAATTTATTTTAATGAGCTTTTTCAATTTCAGCTGAACTCCTCAGAAGTCCCGTCATAGTGGGAATGGGACATTTACTTCAGTGGACTCCGCTGAGAATTTATGTCTCTTGCATGGTGATAAAAATAGAAAGCATTATAATATCCAGCACAGTCCATCTCATAAAACAGTAATCTGATGCATTTATGGGCATGCAGTATGTTGATTGCTGTACGAGCAAAGTGCAGAGGCTGGGAGATGGGGAGATGGGGTGCCTTTTCAGCCAGTCACAGTCAGATAACGCCAAAGGAACTCTGCAAAGTACATGGTAGCTGGGTAGAAAGAGATGTGTCTTTTTTTGGGACATTTTAAAATTATTGTTAGATTTCCACAACCTTGCTCAGCATACGGGGTCAGAAGAGGGATGCATGGATTGGGCCCGGAGCCAGGAATATATTTCACGGGGTGTCCGGCAAATGTACCGACCTACCAATTGGTAGATTTTGCTGACCTGGGGGGTTCAAACACTTATCATACAGTTAGGATAACAGAAAGTTTCTGCCTATCTATTCAAAAGAAGGAAAACCAATTGTCAAATCTCAGTTACATCTGCCGCTGTGTTTCTTGACCTGGAAACCCTGTACTTCAGCAGGGTGGTATCTTCAACAGTGTTCAGTGTTCATTTGTGCAAATGGCAAATAAGAACGATCATTTCCGCTTCGTTGCATTTAGTAGTTTAACCCCTACAGATGTAGTCAGTCCTGTCACAGATAGTGGATTGTTTTACGTGGATGATTTACATTTCATTGACATTCTATTCCACACTTCTTGGCCCTTTCCCTCTCGTTTCTTATAACTATGCAACTCAAGGAGGCCCCTTTAACAAATGATACCTTCCACATATTACCCACTTTTAATGCAATAGTGCCGCTTGTTTCTCTTTGTGTCCCAGGCTGGGCCATAAATAAACCCCATAAAATGACCTTGCATGGGTGCTGTCACCCTCATTGCACTGGGTAGATACATAGATCTTGCAGTAGGGGCCATAAAAGTGCCTCCTCTTTGGCGGACCAGGTCCGAAATAATATAATGCGATTCTGGGGGAAGATGCAATCAGTGCTGCAATAATCTGCACCAATATACGCTCGGCACGGTTGCCAACGCAACAGACAAGACGCTCGACCCTTTTCTTATTTAATTGTCAGCAAATATTTCCTATAGTCTATGCCTGTACTAATACCAACCTTAAATTCTTTACAAGGGGCATAAAGTGACATTTTATCATATGTAGAGTAACAGCGGGAGCTTTTTGCAAAGATACATGATTGATGATTGTGATCTAATCTAGTCGAAACTGCAGAGGTGGAAAAGCAACAATGGTTTCTCTTTATGTGGCAGACAGTCAGAGGCAGCGAGGGTGACTCAGCCAGGTTCTGAATAATTAAATGGCCAAAATGAATCACGCTCCGGAGATCGTAGTGAAAACCCGAAGGTTTCTGCATTACGAGAATTAGTAGTGCGGGGGTCGTGGGTATCGTGAAGTTATACCTCTGCGCCCTCCAGTCGTCCAAAAAGCCAAACGATAAAAAGATCTGATCGAAAACATGGGGTTATCGAATATGTGGCTGGCTGGATGCGGCGTGTGAAGAATCCAAAAGTCCTTTGATGGATAATCTGCAACATCACTAGTGCTCACAAGATCAGGGATTTCTAACATGCTTGGGGTAATGAAGGGACCTTGGAATCCAAACATCTGAAGCAACAAACCCAAATTGAGTAATTAACTGCAGATGAAACACCATCCTGATCTAAAGTGAACATCTTCTCCTTAAGGTGGGGCTAATGGCTTCATCACCAGCTTTCTCATTAACACTCATTCCTACCAGATCTGCAGCTAATTGCCTAATAAAAGCGAGAGCATTGCACATGTTAATTGATAAACAGAGAGGGCCCGGTGTCATTATTCATTTATGTTTCCCTCCATTCTTCTCTTTCACTCCTCCTCAATCCCATTGCCTACTTGTGTCCAGCGCAGCGTACATGAACTCAATTTTTAATGTATTTATTTATTTTTTCATTTCCTAAGAAGGAGTATGGAATTAGGAGTAATTGTGAAGACTCAATCTGCTCCCTTGAGTACATTAGCCAAATCTGTGTGATCTGTAAGGCATGGGATGGCAAAGTGTCCCTTCTGGGTAAGCTCTTCATAGAATTGAGTGCTTTTGCCTATAAAAAAGTAATGTTAATTACGAGCCTCTGATTAAACCTTGATGTTTTCATCCATAAAGAACAGTAAGGAAAGCCTCCTAAGACCCTGAGCACACATCCGTTATATGTAAAGTGAAGAATTCCTTTGGGAGGGTGACCAGGGGCCAGCGGAGAGCTCTGTTCTGTGGAAATGTAGACAGAATATTGAGATGGGTGTGTTTGCATTTTCTAATTGACTGGTTAGTTTACACAAGGCACACAAATGAAGGACCACTGGCCAACCTGGTTAACATTTTCCATTTTTATTAGGAGCTGAGGTTGTTTAGCTTGTTAACAATATTCACGGAAGCTCAAGAATATCTTTACAATGATTTGGCCACATTGCCAGATACAAATTCAAAGCTAGGTATTTTTATAACAATACTACTCACAGATTTCATGCTATACATTTGATGTATGACTGTGTCTTGCTTTTTTTGGATTTTTATTTTAAAGTTTAAGGAGTGGATGTGAAGTGTTACGCCCACAGTTAATGTAGATGGCCCTAGGCAAAAACAACACTGAATCACAAATTTGGATGTGGAACCTACAACCAAAAGATTGACACTGCTTCCCGTCTCCTTCATATGCTCCACTATGTGAAAGCAATCAACCCATATGAACACTGAAACCAATTAACCGAATTCCTTAGCAACACGGCTGCTCTTTGCTATTGATCACTGCTAGCCAATGAATGTCTCACTTCTATCATTTTTGTAAAGGAAATCATTGGCGTTCAAGGTTCCAGGTCATTCCAATCATGCTTAATGGACTGAAACCCCGAGCTGCTGGTCAACATCTTCTATCCCTGTACATCTTTAGTGTCTTTTTACAAATATGTATTCCACATACATTATTATCAGAATAATTTGCTATAAGACCTACAGCCAAAAAAGGAGCACTGATAAAATAAAAAGAAGAAAAATGTGAAGATACAGGAAATATTAAAATGAATGTTCAAATCCATGGTAATCCTCAGATGTTTGACACAAAAGCAGAATTAGCTTCTAATTTAACTGAATCAAGTATCTAAGCCATCCTGACAAGACCTTAGTTTCTCTACACTTCTACATACAGTTAGTGTTTAATTGAGTAATTTATTCATAATAAATTGTTACACTTTGGAAAAAGTGTCCTTTCATTAAAAAACATCTGCTTTCTACTTTCTTTTTCCTTCCAACTCTGTAGTCGAATGACTTAGAAATTCCTAGGTTTAGAACCTCAGAACACCAATACAGTGTTAACTCAAGATGTCTGTTAAGACCATTTGAGATCAAAGCATGTTCCGTGCTGCGGTCTTCAGCAGAAAGAGAGGCCTTCTGGGAGCAGCAGACGGAGGAACAGGTATACTTACAATCACATAACACTTTCAAAAACGGTCCCGTTTCTCACTAGTTGAAAGAGACGTTTCTGCCTGATAGAAAAAAAAGCCTTAAGGTAAAAGGGAGCAGGCAAGTCACTGACTAGGCCTTATTAAGCAATATTGATTGGATAATGATGAAAGGGTGCCTTGGAAACATCTCAGCACTGGATGTGATCCAATCCTGCCTTTGGTTACTGCATAGGGGCTCTCACCAATCTGAGACCCTTATTACTATTAGTGGACTACAGACTCCCTTTTGTAGATTTACAAGAGCGTTACCTTACATTTATACAAGGCTGCTCTTCTTGTATTCACGGGAACGCCGCAAAGAAATCCAGTACCTAACAGCACTATTATCTTCAAAGAATTCATGTCATTACTGGATTTCAGGGCGCATTACATTATACGAACAAACGCGAGATGCTAGTGCTTCCTGCCAAGACTGTTACTAGATTAGATGCCAAATAATCTCATTTATTATAGAGCTAATTCATTTTTAAACACGTCGACGCTCTCTGGAGACCCCCCGCCTACTGTAATTCCAACGAGGCGCGTGATGCTCCACACCAAGTCGAGCGGACATGACACGGGAGAAGCTGTTCGGCGCTGTGGCCCTTTAAAGAAACACGTCGGCATATGGAAATGAGAAGGTCACCGTTCGCCATGAAACCTTGTTCTTCACTCGCTGGCCTCCAATGAAAAAATGCTGGATGATATGAGTCCCTTAGATATTCATCCGAATGCCTCATCTCAATATGGCAAAAACAGCAGAAAAACATAGGTGCTTGTTTTACATACGTTAAGGCCTGACTACACCAAGACATGAGTCTTGCTCTTAGGCCGAGGTTTGAGATTCACAGCTCGCAAAAAAAAAAATAATAATAAATAAAAACTCTTCTAGCTCTCTCCAGCTGTACCTGTCGGCCAGAAGATCTCACCTATTACTTCTTGTTCCGACACAGTCTCTAAATTTTGTTTTTACTGCAGGCAGGATATCCTGGATAATGAAAGTAATCACAGAACCCGATAATGATATTTTGGGGAGGGAGAGGCATTGGGCCGGGCTTGCAGCCAGAGGTTTGTAAACCCGCCGTAAGCAAAGGAATGCCAGGCTACTTCACAGGCACGAGCTCTCAAGAAAGGCAATAAAATTCCATTACGGCCACCTCCTCCTTCTCCTTCAGAGGCCTGGACTCATCCGTAAGACTTAATAAAGTCACTATGCAGACCCAGCAGGAACAAGCAGACCGTGTGAGCCAGCAGGGCCTGGGTTTTCTGGGGAGGGGGCTGTTTAGGTGTGTGGGGGTGCAGTCAAACTCAAAAAAGGCAGAGAGAAATGTCTCACGCATCTGTCAAGTACCGTCGCGCACAGCCGTCCCCGATCGCCATCTGGGCTCTGGCCTTTGAGCCGCCAGCCTCTCGTACCCACTTCCTGTCGGAAGAGGTCCGTTCTCAGGGCACACTTCTCAACAGGCCTACTTAATTGCTTTGACTCTCCTCGCTGGCTCAAGGTGTGAACGTCCCCAGAATTGACAATTAGTCAGGAATAGGCACGACAGACTATGGCAGGTGGTTCTGTCAGGCTTGGTACAAGGGCTGAAACATATCAGAGTTTTCACAAGGACAAATTCAGCCGACAATGCAAGCACAAAGCTGCTAAAATCTTTCCTCCCCATTTTGGGGACAGAAGAAGCAATTATAACACAATTACTGGATGTGGATCTCATGTTCAAAAAAATGAGACACCCTTGTTGTCCTGGGAAAACTGATGAGGAGAAGTGCACTAGGGTATTAGCTATAGAAGTCAACACCATAGGGAAGTCTGAGGTGGGGGGGGGCATATTGAGGTTTCAACCAATCAGTGGATCAATAGTGCACCCTGATACATTATTCATGAGGAGTTCATCTAAGTCAAGTTGTGCAAGGAATAAAAACAGTGTTTGCATACCCACAATCCTCTTCTCCGTGTCTGCTCCAGGTGTGATCTCAGACTAATATAATTTCAGACTGTGCAAATATTAACTTCAAGTGCAATCTACATATGTCTGATGGAAACTTATCGGTCTATATAGAGTCAAGGTACAAGATGCCCTTAGGTAAATCTTGGGGGATATTCGTCGATGTGTAATAAGTGAGGAAATGTATTCCATCTGAAAAATCCCACCTGAGTACACGACATTCCTGCGAGGTACTAAAAGGAGGACACTCGAAAAAAAGACGCAGTGCAATTCAAATACCAGAAGCTACAATAGATTTAGCCTAACAAAAATTACATTACGATGCGAAAACCAGCCGGGCGACTGGAGAAACATCTGGCGAAATTTCTCATTTGTATCAGGTGAGGAAGTGTCTTATTGAGGTCAAAGTCATTTAATCCGCGTCTGAGCCACAACAGGGGCATAATAAGCATGATGCCTTATTAGGGGAGAAAGCGCAGAGCGACGTAGAAGTATGAAAAGACGGCAGTAAAGCTGCATGGAGAGACGCCATCTTGAATCTACACCTCCTGAAAGAAATGCTGCTGACAAAAATGTGTCCAAGTGTAAGAATATGTTTGTTAAATGTGAAAGGCTAATCAGCACATGTCTTGCTGCCGCCCTGCTTGAGTGTATAAAACTTAATATAGCAACACAAATGACTTGAGGACAATCATGCCATACTCATCATTCGCGAGGATGATGCAAAAAAGAAAAAAGAATTCCTTATTTATCTGCTAGGAATGCATCACTTGCCAGGCTGTTTCTTAAGACTCATTGCTTTTGCGGGGACTGTTAATTGGTAAACGGATTTCAGTTCCTGCTGTGACAGTAAACGAAATACAGATAAATAGCTCAAGAGCGAATTAGCTTATCGTCATTGTATACTCACCCATCGCAACATTTTCGCAGGTAAACACGGCACTGGTTTTAATTATTTTTCTCCCCGTACCGCCAAACTTGGGCCATCCGCTGGTCGGGCCTACTGAATTGTGGCTGGGAATCTGCCTCTCGCGGCGGGCGCTCGTGTGTGCGTGCGGAACCCGTCTAAAGCTGTTTAGCATTCGACTGCTAAGCCTCGACACTTCTGAAGGCATCACTGTCATGGTGGCACCCCGGCCCTGCTCCCGCTTGTCAACACTACTTAAACACTACTTGCTAGAGAGATAAGTAGCCGTCGCGGGTTGCTCTGGGAATAAAATGGCCGTTTGCTGTTTGACACTTCCTGTTTTTTTTTTGTTCTCCCTCTTTGGGTCCACTGGTGTTGAGTGGCTATGGTACAGGTGTTGAGTGACTCAACAAGGTGATCGATTACAGGGACCCGGAAGTGGCTCCCGCAAGTCACCTCTCGAAAAAGCTGTGTTTGAAGAGCTCTGCCCAACACTACCAGCATGCCACTCCGTTTTTTGGAAACTTACTTGCTTTACAGAAGGTTTACGTTGCTCTTAAACATAACAAATTGCACAAAGAGTTTCTTTATGCTCTGGAACAGTCACAGCTACATAATTATTAGATTAGAATATTAGAATATTAAATATTCTTCCAGATAAGTAACAAATAAATAGTACTTAAAAGAAACAGCAAAAAAAGTCTTGACAGCCTTGAAGTCATCATTGCAACACAGAGCTCGCCTCCTAGCTACAGCACCATGTGTCCACCTTTCCTCCCAAACCCACATGCTACTTCCTGGCAATATCCTCCAGCCACTCGACTTGCGCGGCTCTCCTGCCAGCTGTGCCAGCTGCAGATGACACAGAGCACAAGTCCAGGGTCGTCGGGATAATGCTGGCAGACCCACATAACCCTCTCAGAATGTCGGGCGCGTGCCATTGCTGATGAGGAAGCCTTTTTATCTGATTTCAGCATCACTGCTGGCTGTGAGAATAAATACCCTAACCCCACGTAATGAAATCGAAAATGCTTATGGACCTTGTGCCACATGATCGGCACCTGTGGTCCACCTAAGCAGGAAACAGGGATGTAGGGTGTCTGTATGAGGTGTCTGGAGATGTCACCAGCAATAAGAGTCTCAACCTGATCATCTGGTCTATTACATAAAACCCTTGGGAAGCAAAACTGAAGCTAGGGGAGATTAGCTGCTCTTAGTCATTGTCATGGAAGTCCTTCACGGCCCCTAGCTATTGGATGGGGACAACCCAAGTCGAATGTGGAGGAAGTGTGCAGGCAATCCAGCACTACACACTTACACCGTACCGCAGCGGCAAAAGGAGAAGGGCTGGAAATGTATCAGTGTGCCAGAATGAGGCTGAATAAATTTCTCTGTCTCTGCTGAAGTCAGGTCTGACTAAGTGTGCCAACCCTTCCTTCCAAGTGGATTGTGAAGAGGGGAGGCAGGTGTGTGAGATGAGAAGCAAATTCTAATATACTTCTTGGTGGTGGCTGGTTGGGATTGAGGCGTCTTCATGCAGGGGGATTGATGAGGGCGCCTATGGAGGAGGTGCTGAGAACCAACAAAGGCGACTTCAGTTTTCGCCGGCGGAATGAATTTGAATGGCTCAGAAGTCGAACGTCTGAACTAGCCATGAAAAAGACCCTTGAGAACTGCCATGACTTTTTGTAGAGATTTCAGTGAGCAACAAGAGAGAAAGAGAGCGGGAGAGAAACAAGATAAACTGTGTTTCCATGCATGGTTTCAGGCAAGAGAAACACTGGTCTCAAAAAAATGAACAGGAATTAAATTTCAGATTATTATAAAGGCTCTTTAAGCAAAAATTCTAAAATTAGTAGGGCTTCTAGAAATATATTATGTCGCTGTTAGTTCCTCATAAATACATAATTAAATTGATATAACATCCTGATTGTATTAATAAAACATTCTATTCATAGCTTGTAGCTACACTTTACTACAGTAAAAATAAAAATAATAATGGCATTGTGCTATTTTTGTGTACTGTTTATGTCTATTTTTTTTTCTAATTTGTCCATATACCCTATTTTCAGGTTTTGGTTTATTCAACGCTGCATGCCATCACACAAATATGTTTTGCAAATTTTTCTATTTAAAATGAACAACTTAACAGCAACTAAATAACCCAGCTAAATATGACCTTTGCACCCAGGTCATTCATCTCCATTTACAACTGCCATGTTTGTCGGGTTTATCTCACGCAAGGTTCAAAACTCACCTATCCAGGGAACTACAGAGATTCCTACACACCTACAGACATTCTTACAGACCTAGAGAGATGTCTAGATGCTTAAAAACCTAGAAATATTTCCATATACCTACAGATATTCTAATAGACCTAGAAATATTTCTACATGCTTACAGATGTTCTTATAGAACTAGAAATTCCTACGCCTGTAGATATTCTTACAGACCTAGAGATATTCCTACATACCTATAGATGTTCCTACAGAAATAGAGATTCCTTTAAAGATATAGATATGTCTACAGACCCATAGAGATCCCTACAACACTAAAGATGTTTTTCAATAATAAAATGAACAACAAAAATAACTCTTTTTGCAATTTACCTGTAGAATCTTTGTCCATTGCATAAATCAGCTACACACGAATATTGTGCTTATATAATAAAAATGCAACAGGAAGAGCATCGGTACTTTCCAGGTGAACATGAATGATTTCCCCTAGAGGGCAATGTCAACGATGTCCTTTCCAAGGTTTACAACAAGAAATCATTATGGTGATCCATCCAAACAACAGCGAAATGCGTGGCGAGCAGCACAAACAGATACTCGGCGATTTACATTTATCAGTTTCTGTTCAGAGGACGGCAGCGTTTTATTCTATAATAATGCACTGTTTAATGTGCCAGATAAAAAGGTCTAATCATTACGACTTCTCATGGTTATTTATTATGTCAGAATGAACTTCTCACAAATGAATGCATGCTATATATAGTGAGGAAGCCAGATTTACAGATATGACCAGAATATAAATGAGCCTTGTGATTCTGAATTTCAATATTAACTGGCTACAGAAATGGTGTGGGGCTACATGCTAGCTGGAAAAAATCTTGTGTAATATACCGAAAATCTTCTCACTTTAAAGAAGTCACAACATAGCCACAGATTTGTGTTAGCTGCAACGGGACTCGTGGCTATATAATATACCACCATGATCCTACAGGTCTGCAAGCATGATGGTGTATTTATAACCATGAATATTAAGATAAGGAAAGATCAATAATGGGAAAAATGACTACACAGACCCATTTGCACCGAGACACAGCCCAATACTAACTGTTAAATCATTATTCATTGTACACAACACAATACAATTCAATTTCCTGACAAGTATGATTAGCTCAGCCAAGCAGGGAACATCAGTGTAGTCCAAAACCACACAAAACTGAACAAAACCATGCTGGGCTTCAGATTCTAAATATTACATGATACAATATCAACATCTACAGATTCTTTCATTTAAAAACACTCCAAATAGCAATGGATCTATTGTTTTGGATCTTCTTTTAGCAATGTCAATTGGGATTGGATGGGTTTTATCAATCGTCTGTGATTTTTTAAAGTGTGCATATTGCAGCTCCTTTAGGTAAAAGGTGCAGCCGCTTCACACTTTGAAATGTATGATGCTTCTTAAAAACGCAATCATTGGTAATCCAAAATCAGTAGTCAAAACACGAACCGCATTCCGCGGGCTAGGCAAGGGCAACACAGAAGGAAAATCACATAGAGAATAACCTGAAGATTAACAGAGGCCAAATATACCTAACCATGCAAACAAGTTGATGAGCTGCAGATGAGAAAATAATCTGGAGACGGAGGAGCCTGGTCAAACTGGGCGGCTAACACATGACTGGAGTAGAAACACCAGTGACAGGTGCATATCAGAAACAGAATGACGCTTAAATTAAGTAAAACTTTAACATTAAGCTTTAATGCCATCAGAATAAAAGTGATCATATATATCTGTTATATGCTTTCATGTTGCAATCTTCAAAGGAGCAAAGTTCTCTAATTGATTCATGATGAATGATTAAAGAGATGGTGGTTTTGATTAAAAAAAACTTGACATGAGCAGACAGGAATTAAAGAGAGAGCCTCATCTGTTGGCTACCCACCGCATCACATGATGAGGAAATGCTAATCAGAATGACGTCTTCTGGAACTAAAAAAAAAAACAGGCCCGCTAATCCATCTCATGGCAGGCAGATGCTACAAATTAGTCTTCAACATTAATAATATACAGTCAAATGCTTCCAATCAGCCACGTCAAACGAAATGTAATTAACCAATAAGTCCTGTAGCATGTAAGGAACTGAATATATATTTTACAGATTCCTGACCACATGAATGGGAATATAAATCCCAGATAATTACATAAAAAGCAAGCAATCTAAATCTAGGACTTTCTGGCACAATCATTGAATCTTTCAGAAAAAGTACTCCTTTAAATAAATGAGTTTGTGTTTAAAACTCAATGGCAACATCACAAGATGATGCTAGGAAGCAGATGACATCACCGTCGCGAATTATGATGGGCACGATATTTAAAAACGTAGCCTATTTTCTTTTTTCTCAATCAAAACATTTAAGCACAAACGCAAATGTGCCTTACTACAGACACGTCTGTCCGTGTGCGGCCAGGTTGAAGACCGTGGTCAGTACATCAGTGATTAGGCCGAGCAGTCCAAAATATAGGCCTGCAGGCCACTTTAGGCTATGACCGGACGCGAAATCGTGAAATGAAAGCCCACTGCATACGACCCAGACTAGTAGCTTCTTCATTAATAAATGTCCGGCGACACACGGCAACTAGAAAATAACAGATACAGTGAATTATGAGTCAAATGGCATGATGCAATATAGAAGAACTTAAAATTAAGTAAAATATAAAAAAGGCAAAGGGGACAATTGGAGGGGAAAAAAAAAACAATGGAGCAGAATGTTACTCCTAAGAAAACTCGCAGCTAAGCAATGAAAATGTCGAAGAAGCAGCACCAGGTGTTAAATCATGCGGGGGACTTTTGCTCATAAATAAATGCTACAAATAAGGCTTTTGGAAAGCCAGTTAAGAAATGACTGTGGATGAGACCTGAGAGGTGCATTTTGTATTGCTCAGAATATTATTACTCCAATGAGTAACAGATAGCTTTACCCAAGAAGGTCTGAGGTTCATTTTCATAAGGTTATCATATAGCTAATTTTGCAAGAACAGTTTGGGCTGAATAATTCACCCAGTGGTACAAAAGAAAAGTCCCTCCTGGAGTTAAGTTGGTGGATCCCAGACACAAGACTGGTCCTATACCTGCTGAAACACCATTCCTACAGACTAACAATGCTCACTTAACCAGAGACTGAAGTACAGAGTTCCGTTACTCTAATTAGTACCATATATCATCACTCATTAATCAAAATACAACCTGCATATCGGTGCTAAGGCATTTCATGTGTGGTCTTCTTTGAATAAAATACTTTAAGCAAATGTATTTGCTCATAACGTGCCAATGTATGCACCCTACAATGGGCTGGCATCCCATCCAAGGTGCACCTTTACCTTAAGCTCTAAGCAGCCTGAGATGGGCTCTATTCGACCATGGGTGACCCAGAGGCGAATGACCTTACAGTGGTTAGGTGCTGGAGGAATGTAAAATACCTCATGCTGACATTAAAACCATTTCACATCAAACTCAACATCAAGATGACAGGCAACATCTCGCCAAATACCATAATTACTCCGGATAAGTGGGGACACATCAGAAATCGCCTTTTTATGACAACCGTAATTCTGAAAAACCAAATAAGGTGACTGCATCCATTGACAAATCACCATCATTTTCCTGCTCAGATTGCTTCTGTCACCATTCTGCTGTCTTAAATGCAGGCTAGCATGCTGCTGCTGTAATTTTTGTAAACAACATATTAAAAGCCTGCAATATATTCACCACTGCTCCTTCCACAGCGCTTATGATTTTATGCCTTGTTAGTCAGTTTGTGTTGACATATTTGACTTTATTTGGATGTGTAATCCTTTAGGTATCATAAAGGTAAAGCACTTCATATTAACCATAGATTAATTTGTTGTGCTAATCCCAGGATCTAATGCAGATGTTGCATTGTATTATCCAAAGGAAAACCTAAACCTAAATATGAACTGAACGACAGACATAAAAAGAATGTACACACACACACACACACACATTAACTTTGGGAGCTTGTTGTGTGTGTGTATATCATCATAATAACTAGACATGTCGCTGAAGGTCACGTGATAAAACTTCTCGCATGTCAAATAGCAGCTGCTTTAAATTTAAACTAAAAAAATTTTGAAATGCTGACAATTGTATTCCACTTAGAATTATTACCAGACTGTAAGTCTCAACAGAATACAGAGGACTTCTTACACCTGATTTTCACTTGATAAAATAGACACTGCAGGACATTTATCCAGGTGTCGTCCTAGTGCCAGTAATAGCTGCATATATTCACTTGCTATTTTGCAATTACTATCGGTGGCATCTTCAGTGCTAAGGTCAAGCCGCTATTGGTCTCAAGCATCGGATCAGCCAATCAGCAAGACCCGTCAATGAATTCCCAAACATTTATGAATGATTGTGTTCTAAATGTTTAACGTAAAGAAGAGGAAGAAGAAAACGTCCGTCAAAAGGAGCTTTTTCAAATTATATTTTTATTGTTGGTTTTAATACGCCTAACATTTTCTGGTGCATATAAATCTGCAGAGACAAGTACAGAATATTGGCCACGCTGCATTTCTGTCCTGAGCTTGGCGACTCGTAACAAAGTTACGAAGATTACAACAGTAAGACATTGGTAAAAACAGAGGGAAAACTAAGCAGTATTTTAATGTCACGCAATATGAATTATAATATGCATATCCCGAAGCACAAAAACGTAAAAAAAGCCCGCATACGTCCCGTCATCAAACGAATAGCAGTCGATTGCAGCCTACCATTTGTCCGCTTGACATTATTTATTGGCGCGCTCGATTTCGTTATATAATCGCCATATTTAAACAATCCCATTGACACTCTCTTATTCACCCATTTGCACACTCTCCCAAATTACAATCATTCTTCCAACGCAGCTGACGTCAATGGGATAATTCTACAGATAACCGGTCTTGGGCGCTATACAATAAATATCCCTTTTATTCGCGCGAAGTGATGCCAACTGCTCCGTCTGCGTCACTGAACTTGATATTTTTCCCTCTCTTCCTACAAACGAATATAAGGAGTGTGATCAAATTAGCGGCTTCTTTACAAATCCAGGTGTTTGTTTGTGTCAATTATTAGTCTAGGCACATGTGTCACCAAAAAAAAAGAAACCCACTAGATTTAACCCTTGCGCAAGGGGACATTAACGCACTTTAATACGCCCTGCCAAGTCACCGCTCGCTCCGCAGTAATCTAACGTTTATGCCCGTTTTCCTCACATCGTCGCGATTAATAATCACCCCCCATTTTGCAAGCAGACCCGGTATCCTATATCAGATTTGCGATGTCATAGCATCGGAGCATCAGTATGCCACCGGTTGCACTTCGGCGTTTGGGCTTCCACGGCCCCGCGGCCGGATTTCACATCACATCCCGTCCCGTTATACGCCAGTTCTTATTAAAGCCACCTCTTTCGTACGCGCACCCGCACATATAACACATATACGCATAAATAGGCATGTTTCGCATGCATGCAGGCTGTGTGTGTGCAAATACAGGCGCGCGCCACACACACACATTTACACCGCTTCTAAATCCAATATATGTCTCTTTACTTTGCTTCACTACGGCAGGTGATTACATCTCACGTCAGGAACTCTATATGCGATCCGTGTCTCTCTAAAGGAATTAATAATAGACAGTGAGACACAAATAAATAAATAACAACAAATAAATAAACAAATATATTAAAACGTGGAAACAAATAAATAAATAAGACACATACTTAGCGACATCAGTGACGGTAATCTGCCCTAACGCAATACGCACATCGTGCAGTGGAGGTGGCTCTAAATACTGTACCTTGCCAGCGATGCACGGCGGCTCGGCTGAGAATCATATGCATTCATGACCACTACATGTCACCTGTGGTTTACAGAAATGCCGTGCAAAATTATGGACGTCTGTGCATGCACAGAACATAAAACCGCGTACGGTGGAATAGGAAGAAGTGTCCATGTTTGGGAGGAGGAAAGTATTAAATCTCTGGAAGAGAATATTCACAAGGTCATGGTCGTATTTATTAAAAAAAATCTACTATCATCGTATGCAATCCACTTACCGTAGACTCCTTGGCAATAAATGTCTTCCAGAAACACAGTGAGAAACCACAAGAGACCGAAAACTAAATCCATCTTTACGTTGATGTCAACATATCCAGCTCGATGGTGACAGGTCCTTCCTGAGGCGAGAGAGGCTGCAAGACAGAACTCGATTCCCGGGTAAAAAAATCACACGGTGTCCGCTAAAGATAAATCAGGCTTCGGAGTGCGGCGTGACAAATAAAAGCGTCATTTAAATCAGGGCGACACAACTGATCATCAACTTCTCATTTCGGTGAATGTTATTATGTATCGGGGATATTTTTAAGATTTTTTTTATATATATACGCTGACGAGGTGTGCACAGAAGCAATAGATTCACAGTGATGGAGGAATAGAATGAGGAATACGCTACGGGTAGCAAACCAATTAGAAATTGAGTGGGCTGTGTGACAGCCTACAGATCTAGACCAAAAAGAGGAGGAAAAAAAAGAAAGAAAGGAAAAAAGGACCTCTTCAGTTATGACGCGTTAAAAGTAAGTGTGGGAGCTCCCCGGTGTATAATTAGACAAACGCGCTTGATTGCAGTCCTGTAATATCCAGCGG
The DNA here is from genome assembly GCA_026780765.1 of Petrocephalus schoutedeni. Classification (NCBI taxonomy): domain Eukaryota; kingdom Metazoa; phylum Chordata; class Actinopteri; order Osteoglossiformes; family Mormyridae; genus Petrocephalus; species Petrocephalus schoutedeni. The sequence continues at coordinate 3,270,281 of JAODKL010000027.1, read as the reverse complement.
CATGCCTGCTCACCACTTCCAGCGGCTCCCATCGCTACCGCAAGAAAAAACGCATCCGGCGAGCCATAGTCCATCTGGAGATCTGACGAGATGTCATGCAATACGGCTCGACTCTTTCCACCACCGCCACCACCGCCACCACCCCCTCCCCTACCCCTCTTTACTTTTAATATGCACGGCAGCCCCGGGCCGACGCGAACGGGAAAAGGGAGTTCCGCGATGCTAAGGCGAGAGCAGGCAGCGCATCTCCCCGGACCGCCGCGACCGCATCCAGAGACGGCGAGCGAATCATCTCCGGCGGATGAGGACGACTCCACTAATACAGAAACGGGGTATGCGCTCGATTCCGTGTTAGCTCAGCCCCCCCCTCCCCATGCATCGGCGAGGCTGGGAAGGAGGTGCTGGATTTTGTGGACGCGAGTATTTTTTTTTTTTCCCCGACACGGGATTTTTTTTTTCTTTTATACGATGGACCGGCTGAGTGAGGATCGGTCACGTTGCGCAATACGTGCCGGTGCGGGAGCGCCGGAGCCGCAGCCAGCCGCCGACGTCAAGGGGCGCCCGCCGCTCCGCGCACCTCATCTGTATTGGAGGCAGCGAGCATCGCCGGGCGAGCGCCGTGAATGCGGCGCGCTCGGAGGGGGGAGAGAGAGCCCGGCGAAAGTAACTCGGCTCTCGGGTCACAGTTAGGATCACGAACCGGATAAATGGGTGGGAAAAAGGGGGAAATCGCGCGTTTCGCCATTGAGATGATCTTAATTCATTCGAGTGGAATCGCGCTGCCTTCGCGATCAATGAGCCCGAGCGGCCCTTGAGTCATTAATATATGCGATTCACGAATCCTATTCACAGAGCTTCCACACCCTGGCAGTTAGCAAACACGGACGCTTATATCCGTACATTCCGAATACGCGCACCCTCGGTCGGTGCGTGAACGCGTGTCCTGTACATATTTGCGAAATAATGGATATGTCCGGCGTTGGGGGGTGGGGGCGCATTCGGGGTACTAAAGAGATGCGATCACATGTTGCTTGAATGGGATCCTTGTTTATGCATTTCCTGGCCAGTTGTCACGTCTTGTTTGGGAGGTGTGCACTATTACTTATGGGGGGGGGGGGGGGGGGGGGGACGTAAAAGTAGTAAAACGTCCATCACCGGCAGCTGTAAAACCTTCCTACGGTGCTTGCGCTTCCGGGATTGAGCAAATCGTGTTGGTGGGTGGTCCGAAATAATGATCATATTGCTGGCGTTCAATGAATTGTTTAAAAAGAACAACGGCTTATGAATAATAATATATTTACATACATAATTTATTTGTACTAAACTGGAGAACAGTAAGACTGGATTTAAGCTCAGCAAAGCAAGACGGTCCGTTTTTAATATCAGTGATCATATTAAGAATGCGCTTGAAGCCATTTTACACGGATTGTGCTTCAAACTGCTAAATGTCACCGTGATAAAGACGATTGCATATAATCATGTTACATTCTATTTTTCGTTGGGATCCACAAATGGCCGTACTCTTGTGAAGTTTATCTCAATGTATTTATCAAAAAATAAAAAATAGAGGGAAGGTAGCAGGTTTTCTTACTGCGTCCACAAATCATTTTAGAGAATCAACACTGAAATGTGCCAGCTCGAGTTTGCGTCATGGATTGAACAGGCTACTCGAATATAATTAGTTTTGTACTGTATCCTGAAATAACCAGACTTTCAGCTGACTGGAAATACACCTTCCAGAAAACCACACAAAAAAACAATAAAGCACTCTGGCGCTCGACAGAAAAATTGGCGATAATGCGTTAAATGCAGCACCGAGCTTCTGAACCACGCATGCACATTTGCCAGTCGGGCTGGATTTTTGGCCAGCAAGCCAGTCACACTCATGCTATTGTTTGACTAAATAAAGTCCATCTCTATATAATCACGGCAAAACAATTACATCCTACGCGCTTCCCGATAACAAACGTGCCTCACTGGACCGCTCCAAGTGCAAAGCGTCGCTATGAATTTCAGCCTGGAGGAATTGTGTATGGGGCGCCCTCTACTGGCAGGTCACTGCTATTAACACAATTTGCGAAAAGCAGTACATCTGGGGAGTGAGGCTGTAAAGATCGCGTATTAAGCGCGCACCAAATTGGCCACCTGCAAAGGTCTTATTGTCTATAACTGAAATAAAATGTTTCTTCACGCAGTTAGGTCCTAAATACTGTTGATGCCACTGCTGATAACTTACCGAGGATTATTTAGGTACCCTTTTGATGGTGCCATTTTTACACACAAAAACATGCATTGCGTTTGGGTACCTGTCATTTTATTTCCCACTATTCATCTCCATTAAATCACACAGGAAGCGACAAAATAAAGGAGGGGGTTTGTTTCACAAATGATTGAAGGGACAGGATCTTGTCAGGATGATTAATACACAGCCTCAAAATGCAGCTTACGTATACCCAATTTCTAATTATTGACCGTGCCGTACAAATGAAATTTATCGATGTTACTGCTGTAACAGAATTCCATCTACAGTCGGATTCGATGTGTGTTCTCAGCTCTGCATTTGGGTTTCAGGTGATTTCAGGCTATATCTGAGTTTCAGATAGGTGTGATTCTTGCCACCAAGGACGCGGCCCCTTCTATTATGGCAGGAGTTTGCTGTGAGGACCCCGTCGCAATTCCGCTTGTGTTCCACTTGAGCGGATCCAAGTTTGTAGCAAAGGCAATCTGAACTGTAACTGAATTTTCCTTTGTCTGTTTTCTGATGTTTTGTTATTGCATGCTGTGGAGGAGAACAGAGGAAAACATGGCACACTAGCAACATTTTGCACTGGGGGGAAAAAATTTTGAAGAGATCAAACATAATTCCGAACACCTGAGACCACAGAGCATATTCCAGCAGCCTACTGCGTACCAGAATGTGAGATCAGTACGTAAGTAGCAACATTTATCATGATGAAGGTTTGGGAAATTTCAGAAACACATATCTGACTCTGTCTATTGCAGCCTTTCGCTGGTTTTCCCGGGTGGAGAATCCAAGTTGGAGAAATGCCAGTCTGTGTAGTCTGTGTGTGTCCCCATCTCAAGACAGATCCCTCCGTGCCTCAAGGCACACTCTATGTCGGACAGCTGAGGTGACAGATCCCACAGGAGGCCGTCAGCACACTGAGAGTGCAACAGGACAGACCATCTGAGTTGTGGGGGGGGGGGGGGGGGGGGGAGTTGGTTGTAAAAATATGGTTCTTCCTCCAAGTTACAACCACCCACCCTCCTAGCCAATGCAGAATCGTCATCTACGCTGTAAGAAAAGTTTGTAAAAATAGGGTCCAATGTACCGTGTTAATATGAAGGGATTTTCCGTGTAAATTTTCACAGGCGTTTAACCCTTTAATTTGAATTACGCATTGCATTGTGGGAGCGAGTACGCCCGCTTTCTTATTTTTTTACAGTGTAATTATAAAATAGACAATGCACAAGGGGTGCTGAGTGGTTGAGTTGTCTCTGTGCCGGTAATCCAAAAGTTGCTTGTCGAAGCCCTGCCTTGGTGCAATAGTCACATGCCTGTGGGCCCTTGAGAAAGGCCCTGCATCCCCAGCTACTGGAGTGCTGTACTGTACACTGACAACCTCTATGTTGTTACCCCAAAGCTTGCTCTCTCCTGTAGGTGTCAATAAAACATTATTATTATGTGTTTCATGGAAGACATGGAAGATAAAGCTAAAATAAGCATTCCGATATGCCTGTCGAAATATCAAATAAGGGCTTGTCATCTGTAGATATGCGGTACATGCCTGCACCGTTTTGCAAAACTATGTAACTGTTTAAGTTTGGAAAAAGTGAAATAAAGCCAGCAGAAATGGACTTCCCCAGACAGTAATTACTAAGCAATGCTATGCTGTGTTTATTCTCTCCAACACTGAAGCTTGTAAGGATTTGAAATTATTTTAATGAGCATTCCCAGTGAAATGCATCCTTCACCATATAACACTGTCTGCATGATGTTTCAAAAGTGCTCTACATAATTCCAGCATTGTTCATTCTGTGGCTGATGTGGAAAATGATTTTCTGGCCTTTTCGGGAGAACTGAATCCCTGCAGTGAACTCTGGGACCTTTGATCAGTTTTAGTTCAACACACTGTGCGTGGCTACTTTCCCCAAACAGCCTATATTGTAAAAACAAAAAAGGTGGAATCAGGAAATCCTCCTCAGAGCTGCAACCTGCCAGCCTGTGAAGATACATCAAATAGAGAGCAGGCACACTTGGTAGCCTAGTGCTGCTGTGAAATAAAAGGATAATGTTCAAAGTCTAAAGATCGATCTGGACTTTCCGGCCTTACAGCACGAGGAAAAGATTACGTTTATAATGCGGCATTTTGTATAAACAAGCTTGCGCACGTCTCACTTTCATTAAATGAATGAAGAGTGTTTGAGGAAATATAATTTACATTTATTAATTAGGCGAGTGCTTTACGGCGAAGAGGCCGACAGGTCAGTGCAAACAATAAGTGCGGCTTGATGACAGATCATTTCACAAATGCCTTTTCCAGCCTTTATGGGCTCTCTGTCACCGCTGAGTTCTGACGCCTTTTTAGCGAGGCCCGCAGCTGCTGACGTGGGATGGCTGCAAGCCTGCAGGTTAATGAGAGGCATGTTCCGACGAGCATCCAATCCACCCGGAGCCATCGTGGTGCCCGGCCAGCTCCCGCCGCCCTGCTTCCTCTGCCGCCCCGGATCAGAGAGGTCAGGCCTGACTGCGAAAGGTCAGGCTATCTGAGGAACTCGGCAGACGTCACAGAAAAACGGGCCTCCTGCCATCACCCCCACCAACACACACAGCGCCTTTCCCCGCAGCTGTAAGTCAGCACCTTTCCGGACAGCGCCAGGCTGAAAGAGATCTCCCTTCCTTTAATGCCAGTCACCTTTATCCCTTGAGTTGTGCCTTGGCTGTTATTCGCCTGCTATTCTTAGATTCGTTTCATTCTGCTGGATATGGGTTGCTGCCCCGAGGGCACGGGGAACATTTGCTTCTGTCATGTAGCCTTTTCAGTCCTCAGGGTATTTCCAGCCCCTCTGGGACAGACGTGAAAGCTGGAGAAATTTTACTACAATTCCGTTGTGATTGGTCAGATTCTGCACCAATACTTCAGCTCTTTGGCAATAGGTAAACCGGATTTATATTATAAACGAAAAGTTTATGTTTTTTTTGCTTTGAAGGAAATTGTGCGGAAATTGAATTTAATTGAAATTAAAATGAACAACGCACGATCGCTGTCAATATCCAGCAAGCGGTAGATAGTGAGCTGGAATCCAAATGCAGACATGAGAAGAGAACAGGCCAGGGAAGTATGTTCCGTACCAAATGCGGAGTCAGAGTCAGTTAAACAGAAAGAGGTCAGAGAACAGGCAGAACAGCAAAGCCAGACATAACAGAAATGCTCTAATATTTAAAGAGGCATTTAGCATAAGCCTAAGTATGAGTCTTGGCTTATTAAAATGACTTTCACAATATAGATTATACATACTAGCCACCTGCCCCCCCGGCAGACATTGTGCCCCTTTGTAGCTGGTGTGAAATCCCTGAACTGATTCCCATCCATTAGGACTTTACTGTTAGGCCAGTTAGTGATTTTCACTATAAAACTAATATTTTTAAGATAAAAAAATTTCTATGTTGAGCTTGCTGGTTGGCAAAGTGGACATTTGGAGTCATAGCAGGAATTATTTCATATTCACTCCATATGAACTAGAGTTGAATGTTTTAATATACATATATTATTATTATTATTATTATTATTATTGACAATAATAATGATAATGTCATAAATTACCGTCTGTTTTGGGTGGCCTGGTAGGAATCGGAATCACAACATTGGGATCCCATTAGCGGTCCTCAGTACTAGCTACTGTATAGTACGGTCGAGGGAGGAATGAATACTAAGTATTTCAGACAGAATATTTATACAAGATAAATGTGTATTTATTTCATACTCACAGCAGCATTAATGCCACCTGATTTATATGAGAATCAGACTTACTGCAGCATAACATATTTTGGAAATGAGCACCTGCAAGGTTTTTTATTTTTCCAACAAATGCTGAATCCTGTCAGCCCTACTCTGTTGCAGAGTCACGTCTGAAAAGTTTATAACTCATAAAAGCGGCAGGACATATTTTGGATGCCGTGAACTCGGAGACAGGTAGATGGCAGTCAATATTGTTTAGGAAGTGATATGAATCTGATTATGCAGACACGGCGCTGTGCAGTCATTGCTCATTTTTTGATGTGAGTAAACCTCCCAAAAAAATAGGTCAGACCTTGATCTTTTCTTTGACTTAGCCCAGCCACTCCAGTTTTGAAGCGTTTAGATTTACAATGTAAATGGAGACCTTTTGAATCTATGGACTCCTGGGTCAGACCAGCTCTTTATTTTGGCTCAGCAGAAATGTCCCATCCAGCTCTAGGGTGCCTGTGTCGGACACTGGCTTGGTTCCTTTGCACATCTGCCTGGTAGCACATTAGCATGCTAAATGAGTTTGGCAGAATCAAGTTTACCTCCATTTAAAGACGTGTGTCCCGGGTGAGTGTAGGGGTTCTTCTTATCGGAACTGAGTAAATTAAGGTTAGGAAAACTATAAACTTGGTCAGAGAAAAGTGTACACTGGCCATTATTTACAAGTTTCAGATCAGAGATTATAAAAAGGATGACTTCATTAAGATTACAATTAGAAGGGCTATTATCCCATTGGTAAGAATGGTGAAATCGTTATAAATGTACCGGCACTCAGGGTGGCATGGTGGTGTAGTGGTTAGCGCTATTGCCTCACAGCAAGAAGATCCTGGGTTGGCCAGGGGAATGGGCAGAAAGGGCCTTTCTGTGTGCAGTTTGCATGTTCTCCCTGTGCCTGCGTGGGTTTCCTCCAGGTGCTCTGGTTTCCTCTCACAGTCCAAAGACATGTAGATTAGGTCGATTGACTGCTCTAGAATTGCCCATGTGTGTGGATGGTTGTTTGTCTCTATGTTGTGATGTATTGTGGGATTTACTTACTTGATGTGACTTCCTTCACAACATGACACCCAGTAAGAACATTAAATATTTGATTTATCGGTGTTCCAGAAGATGTCTTTATGAGTGTATTCTGCATTCATATGAAGGATTTTTTTTCTTTGATTTGTACTCCACAGTCACAAAATATCACTTAAAACCTGAGGGGTAAAAGTATCAAAATTGTCAGTTACAAACTGAAACCTGAAAGGCCTTCATTGGATAAACGACACCTCAAAACCCACAGTGGGCGGGACTTAATGCCAGAGCGACTAATCGGGAGAATTCCCTGTGGGCCGCCGAGATTGCCTGCAGGTGACACTCATGTTAACCTCACTGCTTACTCAGCGTCTCTCAGAGTGCGTGGTGCGCATCACCCAGGGACATATATGATTCAGGTTGCTTGTGGAATCTCTGTGCTGGGGATGGAGAAGGGAGAAACTGTGTTTGCATGCAGGGTAGGTCAGGTGCTCCCAAAATCTAGCCAGTAAAGAAAGGTGGAAGTCACACAATTTTAAAATGAGTCATTTCAAGTACTGGGGAAATTGTTGAAATACGGGTCAAAATGGGTGCCGGTGACTACAGGCAATCCTTGTGGGAAAATGAATTCAGTCTGCAGAAGAAAGAAATGGAGACTGAGGAAACAGCAGTAGCCCTACAGCAGTACAATCAAGTCATGAACCTGTATCAGACAGATCTGGGGGCATGACCTGAAGACTGATACTTCCAGTGATGCTGGCTGAAAGAATGCCTGAATACTGAACTGTTGAAGACTTAACCAAGCTGTAATATGTAATAGTAGCTAGTACCATGTCTAGTGGAATTAATGCATTTAAAAATAAATTTAAGTAATGCATTTGAAATTTGATCTTTAATTTGTTTACTTATTGATTGTATAACCAAAATTCCATTATGACAACAATGAGAATGGGTGGGGGCAATTAATAATTTCTGGTAGTCACTGTAGGATATCTGGAAAAAGGATACAGAATACCATCATGTCCTGCCCTGTTTCCACCCCTCCTGTTTCCCCCCTAGCGTGGCTAATGAGCCACACCTGTTAATCGTTAGTCTTACCTCTCGTTCCGGCCCTTCTGTGATTCACGCCAGCTGCCTCTCGTTTTGCTCCCATGTTAGCCCTGTGTATAAGTGATGCCCAGTCTTGTGCCCCCTAGTTCTGTCATTGACGTTGTGTCGCCCTGTAGCCTGCACACCGAGCTCCCCTTTTGATTCCCTGCAATCCAGTTTGTTTCCTGTTCTGTTCTGCCCCTGTTTTGTTTGCCCCAATGTCTGCTCCCGCGTCCTCCGTTCCGCCCACGCATGACAAAAACATGTTACGCCCGCATGGTCTATAAAGAGCAAAAATGTAAATGAAAATATCTCTTCAAGAAGGAAACCAAAATTACTGGAAAATAGAGCAAAAGTCTATTACATGCTTATGGAAAACTTGGTCTCATTGCAAATTCAGTTTTGCAAATTTAATTACACTTTATGTAATTTGCATCTATTTACATCCTCTGCGTCATTTGACTGTGATGCCCCAGAAGTTGCAAATTTACATAGGACACTTGCAAGGAAAATCAGTCCTTTAGGGATAATGTGATTCTTGGTTATGTATGTGTTCAAAAACAAAACTAAATTATATCTAAACATACAGCTATAAAACAAATCACCAGCTGAAAGCCAGACAAATTCTAAATAGCTATTTCTGCAACTTTATTTATTTAGAGGCTCGCTAATTGCCATTATTTCATAACACTGTTCCTCCTGATCTTCTGTCTCCCAGACCGCAATGCGGGTCTGGAAAGTGGGAGACACCTTTTGAGAGTGCAGTCTTCACACACAGAATGTCTGCAAGGTCTGCGTCTTACATGCTGGTTAAAATAATAATCCCAGACCGTTAATGTCCAATAAAAGTCAACCTAGAGCAAAAAAGAAAGTTGTATCTTGTTGTTAAGAACTAGAATTCTGCATGAAGCATTTGTTCCGTCTCCTCAATGCCCTTCACTTAAAATGCAGTTAAGAAGGCATCAGTGCTTGCAGAAGATGCTTATGACTAAAGCTTACGTGACGCATTATGCTTTGTAACATTATTACTATAATTGCCATAATGAGGATGACTATAATGATACTAAATAAGGCTCCAAATAGCTGTTCAGTTCCTAATTTGATTTAGTTTCTTAGCATATTGTTTTATGGTGCCTCATAATTTACAGCATACATGGAAATGCTCTTTTAATCTCAATGTATTGATGCTGGAACTATCCTTAATGGAATAAGCACAATTTACTGGTTTGAATCTTGTCTTTTACCATCAGGTCTTGTGGTCTTGTGAAGGAATTTGTGTAGGTGAGACATTCCTAGTTAGTGGTGCAGGAATATAAATACAACACCACCACCAAGACCCCAAACTCTCAATGCTGATGGAGAACCCCAGTTAAAGGAATCCTGCCTTTATATAATTTATTTATTTATATTTTATAATACCCTTCTATCCGAAACTTCACACAAAAAGATGATACAGGAGTTTTATGTTACATGCTGCATGCTTTGTCATTGTTTTAAATGTGTTTAAGTGAAAATCTTCCTTGTACACATAGGAATAAAACTGAATATCTTGTATTTTTGGTTACTGTTATGTTTATCTGTTTGTGTTTTATTACTTATTGTACATATTGTAATACATGGCATATAGACTTTAAGTTACTTTCGAATAAAAGTGTTGGGTAAATGAATCTGGGTAAATGTAAATCATTGACACAGCACCCTCTCCCACTAGGCAGATATGTTGCCAGAGGCAGAAAATATAGGTATTTTGTGATAAATAGAGGATGCTCTGACAGATAAATTAGAAAACCGCACATAACAGCCTATAATAACTCATTGATTAGCTATAATACATATTACTGATGTATCCACCTGTTACCTTTCAATCCACATGAAACTTTCCACTCCAAGCCTATTTTTCATTTCTATTAGTTAATGGACTAATTTGCCCTTAATGGTCAATTTTCTCCAATCCTCTCTTCCTTTAGTTTAAAAAAATATGCAGTTCAATTATCAGCCATTGTACATGTGTGCTGAAGGATGGAAATCTTTGGTAACGAAGGTACTAATTAAATTAAATACTGATTTTATAAACATCATGCATAAGAAAAATAATGCAAGAGATGTTACTTCTTTTATAATGTATGATTTTTTCATGTCAATCATTGAGTTTTTAAAAGAATGGGGATTGCAGAAAATACCATGACAACCTTTCATTTGCCTTTGCTGAAAATGTAAAAATGAATAAAAAACAGTATAAAGCCGCTATAATTAATAAAAAGGGAAAAGTGCTATAGTATTTTTGTAAGAGTGACTTTGATAACTTTTAGCAAAACCACTTTGGTTTCTTGAGCAGTTTTAATATTTGTACCCCTGGGAGTTAATTGGATCGGGACGTAATTAATGTAGCTGACGCTGAAACGACAACAATGCAACGTTTATGGAAGCTGATTAGAATAAGTACATAGCAAGCAGTGCCCTCATCGCTAATGAGCGTTCATAATGTGACGAGTTAAGGAACAGCGTGACATTTCGTAGATCTTGACGAGGGGCACGGCGGAAACATCGCAAAAAAACGAATGCGCGGATGGCGCTTCCCTACAGGCCATATTGAACACGTACTCCCCTTACATCAAGACAGATGTGTTTACTCTTCCTAGGCACGCCGGTCCCACCCTCTTCTGACAAGAATAATGGCGAAGAAGGCCGACAAACAATCCACCTCAGTTTTATTAGTTCCCTTCATCAGGTATTTCTGTGGGCAGCTTTATACAGTTATTCATTAAAATGACTTTGGGTTATCATTTAGCGCACTATTAAAATATAATGAAAATTAACTAATTAACTAACATTTCACTACCTGCCCAAACAAACTGCTAAAGAATGCAGCCGAATCACTCGGGCTGGCTCTCACGCCAAGCCGGTGAATTTTTTTCTTTTTATCTTTTTAAAATTTGTAATAATTAAGCAACGCCGGCATGCATTAAAATTACGTTTGTGCCGCGATCCGATGCAGGCAGTACAGAAGAGTGAGAAAAAGGCTTTGGGGTCCAACTGGTGGCATGGTTTCAGCAGATGAGATGTTTTAGCCATCCAGTTCCTTAAATCACCTTTGCTGCTAATGTCTCCCGCACAGTGGATTGGAGGGATAGAGACAAAGGCAAAGATTAAGGATTAGGATGCAGCTACGGCCATTTCTTGTTTACAAGGTTTTATTTGAAAAGAAGGCCTTGGAAATAAGCAGGCAAATCCCATAATCACATAAAACCTGGAAGTCAGTACTTATCCAGAAAAAAAGAAAGACAGGCTGCAGTGACATTTGAGGTGGGTTAACTAACTTTACTAACTGCTTTGACATTACACATCACTTTTTAAAAAATCTAAGATTATCTGATTTTTGCTGGGGCTGGGTCTTGAAGAAGTCTTTGCCCACACTTCTACTATGTCAGGATGTACATAGTATTTAAAACTTCATGCATATATTATATAACTCAATAGAGTCTCATTTTTAAATATCTTTATCTGGAAATTTTGAGAAATAATAATAATAATTCTAACAACCAAAATGCCAAGGATATTTTTTCCTAGAAAAAGTACAAGTAATGCTTTGAATAGTCCATAATTCTCTGGCTACAAAACTTTTATTTCTATTTTATTTATTATTCATTATCATTTTTTTCTTTCATTCATATTCGGTGTTGTGTGTGTATGTATGCACCAGTACAGCCAAGACAAATTCCTGTACCTGGCCATTAAAATTAATTTAGATTTCCATCTTTATACATGATCATTGATGATTAATAATTTAATTAAAAGAAAAAATAACTGGTCATCCACCCATATCATAATTCCTCTGTTATAATGTACTTAGCATGATGATACACCAGCACAAAGATATAGGTCTTACAACAAAAGGCAATAAAGGAAGTGGTGGGTGATGAAACCCTTAGAGAAATTGACTCAGATCTATTTTTTTTCTGCACAGGAAAAGCCCCTCAAAAAGAAGATAGCAGATCCAGCTGAGATTTACATCCTTTATGCGATACAAAAGCCACATTGCTTGCATATATAATTCCAATCATTGCATCAAAATGGCATCAAAGGGTGTGGGGTTGAGCTGAATGAATATGTTATTCATTCATTCATTCATTCATTTGTCATCTAGCCACTTATCCTGGTCTGGGCCTGGTGGGAGGGGCCATATACTTTGGATGACATATCACTTCATTATAGGGCACATACGCTCACACTCAGGCTAATTTAGAGTTATCACTTATCTTAGCAGCATGTTTTTGGACTCCTGGAGCATAGTCTTGCAAGACATACGCCCACACCCCGAGCAGAGGCACGATCCAGACCCTTCACGCTTTGAGGTATCCCAGGTCAGTGTTACCCACTGAGCTGCCCATACTTAGATCTTAAATATTTTATATATCGAGCGGCCATTACCAGGCAGAAGAAAGAGCAGAGGTACTGTATGGGGCAGCCCGATCATTCCGTCACATGCAACAGAAATTATTCAATTACTCAACTTAGAAAAAGAAATCGATCCCAGGGCACTGATGGAAGCATGAACTTTTCATGATTTTTAACCACAGGCTAACTGGCCACGTGACTCAGTCCTCCTGTGGCCTTTTGGGAGGTCAGATTCTCCGCTGATCTACTCCTCACCCCAGGACTATAAATAGATATCGTGTGAAGATTAAGGCACAGATATGATTAAAGCAGCCTTAGAGCGAATGACTGAATTGCAGTGGGTTTTTTACTGCAGATACCAGCGAACTGCAATGATTCCCAAGCTGAACTGCAATCATTTCCACAGCAGCACAGCAGACATTAGTATTATACATCTCTGACAGTGTTAGCACAAGCAGACCGTAAATAAAATGTTAGCACATGGCCTTGAGTGCCCGTTCATTATCCTGATCATTTGAGCTGCAGGAAAATTAAGCTCACTTACTGGTAAAATGGGCTCCGAACCAATGAGGCTGATGGTAATCACAGTACACAGCGCAACACATTATCGACAGTCACATATACCAATGTGGATGGCATAGCGGCCCGAAAGGTCCAAGGTTGTGGCTATGATTCCCAGCTCTGTGTTGTGGGGGTTCATGCTCTCGCCAGTTCTCCTGGGCTCCATCTGGCTATTCCAGGTTTCTTCTCTGGTCATGTCAGTCGGTGCTTCTCAATCGCCTTTAGTGTGTGATTGTGCGTGCGTGTGCGTGTGCCCTGCAATGGTCCAGCATCCTGTCCAGGGTGTCCTCCGCTAAGAGTTGTCTGTTATGTGCCCTAAGCTTCCTGGCATATTCTCCTGGATCACTGCAGCCCTGTATAAGCAATAATGCAATGGATGGGTGGATGGATGGATGTGTACTTGTATGTAATGAAATCCTGCTGGCCCGCTGCCTCTAAACTTCACCGATGCAAGTGAGCTGTGAGTTTGGCCATTGTTTCCCTTCAAAGCGTATTTTTTCATCACATCTCGCTCCATACAAGGCCAGTATAAGAGGATCCACTAATCTTCACTGGATTCATTTCAGCTTAGCAGCGACGTGGGCACTTCAGCCAGCATCCCCTCTAATGCATACATCGCATTTATATTTCACGAGTTAAAACAAGTCACAAGCATGCACACGGCAGAGGAAAAAGTTTGACCGAAACTTCGTGGGTCCACACGCTTCAGAACGAGAGGCTTAAAGCGGAGGAAATGTTCTACTCATGGCTGCAGATTGGGGGGGAAAAAAAGAGAAGCAAAACCACGCAGTAGGGCTTTGCAGACACAATTACCGAGGTGGTAATCTGCTTTCCTTTGAGCTTGTAGAAGACTGGGACCAGTAGAGTGATGGGCCTTATAATACATCTGAGCGTTAAAACCCCTGATTCGATCTCAGCCTGCTGAGATGGTGCTCTACTGAGGCAAAGGCAATAGACTTATTCTCAATACGGCCGTCTCTTATTCAGCACACAGCGCACGGAGACGGGAGCCGATCGGCTGTGAAGCTGTACAGCGCAGCAGAGGCCTGCCTTCCCCCAGCTGCTTGCCTTCTCAGCCGCCGCTACGGGGAGGGACCGCATCAGCCACTCTGGCGTCAGGCCGAATAGCCACCGCACTCAGATGTTAATTCCTGCAAAACACCTCGCGCCCGGGATGGTCCGGGCTTCGTCTGTGATGCATTTTTGAAAAAAAAACAAAATAGGCGCACAGTAGATGATATTTGGCTATTTATTTGTTTGCTTGTTTGTTTATTTATTTTGCAAACGCGGCTTTAATCAGTCAATTTCATTTGCATTTTAATTGGTTTTAAAACAGACAGATGCAAATTCCGTGACTATTGTGACTCTGAAAAATCGCTTTGAAAGGCAGCAACAATAACTTGAAGGAGGTGCAGCATGTCTCTCATGGTAGCTTGATTCAATGCCCCGTGGACCTTGAAAGTGCAGGAAACTTGCAGTTAGGTGAGCAGATCAGTGAACCTGAGCCATTCAGTGGCCTTGGAGCTGGAAAAAGTCACAAAAACGTCATCTTGGAAAGGGATGCCGAGAAGTGTGGGGGGTGAGTAGGTCAGAGAACCTCGCTGGGAACTAGGGAAGCAGGTAGTGTAGTGGTGAACAATATGGCCTACAGATATGGATCTATAGGCTGGTATTTAAAGAGACACAAGGGGCTTGGCTACAGTACCCCTGAATAAGGAACTTCCTGTGAATTGCTCTAACAAAAATAATAAGCAATATAAATCGGTACAAATCATATGCTTCTTTAAATTGCTAACTAAGCTATTAAATATTACATAATATACATTAGACTGACATCTAGTGATGGAAGAAAACAAGAATGCCTTCAAGAGGAAGTGGCATCACTGATCAAACATCTAACCCAACATGCAACCAAAAGTGCCAAAAACCCCAAAAGAATTCCAATTATCGGCGTATATGATGAGCTACCGGAGGTCATGATGAAGAATGTGATATAACTACAGTATATGTTGGTGCACTCAGTTATACGGTTTCATCTGTATATGCCATAGTATCCCACATATACTAGGTTAGATGTTGGATGGATCTTCCTTATACATTTAAGTCCAACTTTTTATGCAAGATCCATATGTCACCCACCACACACATCCCTTCTAAGTTTGAACTTCCCAGAGTTGAACTGGCTCTGAAGGTCCATCTGGACCCCCTTGGCATGTGAAATATATTCATCAAATTTCTAGCTAAATGCCCTTCGGTGACATGGTCACCGACGGCCATTTATTCTCCTCTCCGGCTGCCTCTCTTTTGTATGCTAAATAAAAATTCTGAAAAAAAGGAAATTCAGCAATGTTCTGATGGTTAAAACCCTATTTAATTTCCGGTGACAGAGTTGATCAAGCAAAACTGAGGCTGAAATTCTATTCTGCAAGTTAACTAAGCTTTGCACTCGCCTTCAAAGTCTTTATGCTGCCGAGATGAATTCTTTTAAAGGCACTGATGGAGTGAATTAAATGTCACTATATCTCTCTTATCCAGGCAGATATAATAAAAGCGAACCTCACAAGTAGCCTGCATATGGCCACCTTATAACCACCATAATAGCAATGACCCATCCGCTTGCTTACCTAGAGGACACCTTATTGCAATTAGATTTCTGGAAGGCTTCATTATTTTCTTTACAGACAGATTTAATGTATAGTTCTTAATAAATGGGAGGTCACCATGGAAACAAATCTGGAAAAAACTGCTTGGTTTCTCAGTTGTTCTTAGCTTTACTGCAGCACAACAGATTCCTGTTACAAACTGGGATTTAATGCAGTAGATTCATTTCTCTTTATACTTTTTAGAATTTATTCTGATAAGCCAATACATGTTTTAAGTGCTGAATCATTTGAATAATGAAATTAATCTTGTAACCCTTTCTTTATATTCATAAAGCCTAGTAATTGTTCTTAATATTCATTGCAACACATTCATAAAGTATTATAAACATGGCTATAACTATTCATAAAAAGGCATAGCACATTACAGTCATGCATCTCTAAGAAGGCCTCATCTATAATGCACTATAGATACACCTACCTGCATATCTTTGGATTGCATAGGGAAGCTGGACTAGCTGGAGAAAATTCCCATGGACAGAGGAGAAGATGCGAACTCCACACACAGATCAGGAGTGGAGCTTGAAACCCTAGTCCTGGCAGTGGTGCCTTCCAGAGCATGGAATCCAAATTCATTAAATAATACAGGTTCCCTCCAACTTACGCACTTAAAGTGGAAAATATCATACATCAAATATGAATATGGTATGATATGGTGTGATGCATCGTTATGGTGTGATATGGATGATGGTGTGATGCATCGTTAAACACTTCATGAGATGTTTACGCTCGCCGTAGCTACAGAGAGCGGAAGTATGACTGGTTGGATGCTGCCATCGCCCAGCATCAGTACTAGTAGAAAATATCTTACAGGGTATCGCTAGCTCAGGAACAGATCAAAATTCACAGTTGACTACTGAATGTGCATCATAAAAATCAAAATATCGTTAGCTGAACCATTAGAAAGCATTTGTATATCCTGAGTGCCGTCACGTTTTCTCCTGAGAGACCTTGATGTAGCGTGACACCATCCAGAAGTCTGTGTCTCAGCCTGACACCACACGAAGGTCCAGTTCAGCACCAGGGCCCATAAAATAAGGTGGGAAAGTAGAAGTTTATAAAACTAAATAATGAAGCATGTATCTGCAGAAGAGTGTCGGTTCAGAGATGGTAATTAAATTTCAATCTAGCATGCTAAATCTCAACAGAGTGGTTATGGAAAATGCAAAGAATCACAATAGAGGGAGATGCAATTCAAGAGTGTGCGGTGCCCAGGGAACAGGTCAGAATCCAAAACTGGCTACTGAATGTGCATAGCTATCATCCATCCATCCATTTTCCAACCCACTTATCCATTCAGGGTCGCGGGGGGTCCGGAGCCTATCCCGGAAGCAACGGGCACGAGGCGGGGAACAACCCAGGATGGGGGGCC
>JAODKL010000027.1:3225162-3241954 GCA_026780765.1 Petrocephalus schoutedeni | reverse complement strand
GGGGGGGGGGGGGGGGGGGGGGGGGGGGGGGGGGGGGGTAAGCGATATAATAATCGTAGTAGCTCCCTCTTCTCCACCCCCAAGCAAAGCTTAAATTCCAGAGGATCCCCATCCAGAGAGTGAGGCCTAATTATCGTTTAGGAGTAGTAGAAAAAAAAGGAAAAAACTCTGCTTTCCTCAGCAATGCTGCCTGTTACTGCTGATCTAGCTGAGGACAGGTTAATGAATAAACAAGGGGGGGGGGTATCTGCGAGTTGATGAGGTCATCAGACGCCGGGCTCCCTGGGCTGCGTTTAATTGATCCGTTTCACAAAAGGCGGCGGGCGAATTTTTTATGCCTGGCAGGAGATGGGGAAGCCCACCATTACATTCAGGACAGCTCAGCCGTTTTCAGGGGCCCACTGGGGCAAGTTCTGCCCACTTGGATCAGCCTTGCAGATTCTGCTAATTTCAGGGACGGTGAGTAAGGATCTATTTTTATCTTCCGCTTTCATGATCTAAAAAAACAGGTACAAAGGCTGATGCCAGGAGTTCGTACGTCAGTGATGTAAAAAAAACATGTATTTTGTTACAGATAATAGTGCAAAGTGAAATCAAGCTGCTGGAATGTTCAGGAAAAGATGGAAAGCATGTGTTTCTTCTAAAGCACTAGATCTATTAAAGACATGGTGCAAAATAGCTGCAGACATGCCCAGAACATGGTAAAAGAAAATATGCAAAGACATTGAGTTGCAATATCAGTAAGCAATGTCACAAAGGCCATTAAGTACATGATGCAGTTTACTGACAGGTTGATCAGGTAAAAAGCTCTCTAATATCACTCTTGGTTTTTAGCCCTATATATAGCCTTGGATATTTCTCTTGACAAAAATGCCTTGTGTCTCCATCCTTTGGACTCCCCCCATACACATTTCCACCCTCTTGTCTGCCATTTTGTGGTGCTAAGTTTAATCGAGTTTAATTAGGTGGTAGATTATGTAGGATAAACATTATATGTGTGCTAATATGAAATTAATTGTGATACAATAAACAAGAGCTGAAGGTTTGAACTCAGTCAAATGTTGCCGCCAACCATTTCTAGTATTGGGTACCACCCGATTCTTTACTTAAAGTATCAGTTACACGTATAGGGAAAAACAATAGGATAAAGCAAATCAAAGTGCACTTCAATTCAAACATTTAAAAACAAATGTATTGCTAGGGGTGTGAAGATGCATCGATGCATCATGATAAATTAAGGTGACAACGTAATGCATCAGCCTGTAACTCCAGGAGCTAAAATAAAGATAGATCAAGCACTGTTAAGAAGACGTGCAAAGTGGTAGCTCAGGCATGCTAATATCCGAAATATAAGATAGCGGGGTGTTGAGGAAGCACTACCCGATGTGATTTTTCAGCCGTCTTCACAATGAATCCCTGTGTACCTGATATACACAGTATACCTTCAGTTTGATATTTAGTACCACTTTGTGTATAATATTTCAGTAGAATCCTTGAGCTATGGTGATGATCTTTACATTACAATGCTTTTGAGATACCTAGGTTATGTAGTGCAGAATGCTCTTTTTAAAGGTTAAAATAATCAACAATGCTTTTGGGAAGCCCCTCTCTTCTGTAGTACCAAAAGCTCCTTTATCTTTTTGCTAGCTGTTGTAGCAATTGATTAATACTCTGTGGTAGTTAACTAGCTAGGTAAGTAAAGAGTAATGTTAGCCTTGGAGATGCAATTTATTGGTTAACCTAGGTTTTGGTCGATATTTGTTCAAAATCAAGATATTGGCATTGGTCCAATGTGTCAGTCTTAGCCGATACTGCCTGCTGATATGTAAACTTTATCGACATTCAAAGATAGCAGCACCAGAGCTAAAGGCACTGCAGTGGAGGACGAGGGATTTTGTCGGCTCATTCGCCACTTACAAAAGGTGTTAGAGTACCAGCCCACAACATCTTTATAATTCATTATTAAACATGGTATGCAGCCCGATATTCAGTTTTCCACGGAATAAAAAAATTATATTACGTCATTACACTAATCTGCACCGGAAAGCTTGGCAAGTTACACCATTGGCAACCCCCCCCCCCCGCCCCAATCAGGTAGCACTTCCTGTTCTTTATTCTGTACAGTTCAACAGTTGGCCTTTTGACATTCTCAACTGCCTTGTTCTCCTCGTTGAATCATAACAATAAAGATTAATGTTCCCAGATTCTACCTGCTTTGTTTAGCATTATTAGTGTGTAATGAATCTGCCATGGTAATATTTGTGAGTTTTATTCAGGGAAGATTAAAAATGGTTCGAATGTAGTTTATCCAAATAATCAAGTAATCAATTAATCAAATCATGGTAAAAAAAAAAGAAATGAAAGATTTACAATGCCTTGCAGGCAATGATTTACACCTTTAATATTTACCATATGGCATGAGGAAAGGTCATCTGCATGTCCTTGAAATGAGTGCCTGCCGAGGAGGAAGAGAAGAGGAGGGAAAGCGGGGTTCAGACAAGGCCATCATCACAGAGTGGGGATTAAAGTGTGCCGCGGCCTGTTTGCATCTCAGCAGCAAGGGTCTTTATTCAGAAGACTGGCTTTCATCATATGGAGAAAGATATTAAATTGAACTAAGCCTGGCCCAGATTGAATCAGACTGGATTACTGTATATCTTTAGACCATCCCTTTGTGGGCTTTACCTCATATTCCCATGTTTCCTTATTTGTTTGCGAGGGGATGGGCAGAACATTGCATATGAAGGAGAATATGCCAGCGATACCAGCGTCTGTCAGGTTTGATGTCATTATTGCACAAGCAAGGTGGGGAAAAAGCTTGATCAGGGGTTTTGAATTGTTTCTGGAGTCTGAAAAGCCACTCACATATAAATAGTGGTATAGATGGAAAAGGAATATTTGAAATGCTTCTTGTTCAAACTGTGTGGAGGAAATATATCTTTTATTTGCATGTTTATGCAAACTGCAAAAGGAAGTGCCTGGTCTGGTATAGAGACAGGGGCGAGGTGACTGGTATCAGCTGGGACGAGCCGAATGCATTCTGAAACTGTAGCAAAAGCTGTAGGGAGAGCCCAGCTATGGATTCACTGCAGGACCGATTAAATAGTTAATGGAAGCAGAGATGATAAGGAGGGATGCAAACCAGAGACTGGAAACTAGTCTAATTCTGGAGAGCCTGTTGACATTTCCTGGTAAAAAGATGTTCAGTTTCCAGCTCCACTGGCCTCTGAGGGGGCACAAATAATGTAATCTCTTATTTAATGAATTAATTAAATAGTAACTAAGTGTTCGGTACTGATCTCTTATTTGTTCATCATTAATAAATCATGACGGTTCATGTAGTTCTTGAGGAGTAGTAACTGAGTAACTACATCATTCCTCCTCCCAAGTAACATGTCACACATCTTTATAGTATTCGTACGCCCAACCCATAAGAGTGAAAATCCCGGTCTGTGGTTTAATTCCAGCCATACCCCAGGATCCCAGGAGCTCCAAAAAATGATATGAGGGAGACTTCTGCATCCGGGGGTCCTTGAGCCTGCCGTCAGAAATCCTGAAGGGTGAGATGCCTTTGCGTTTTGTCCTCATTATTATTTTTGCCTAAGCACTTCACACCCATGTGAATATTCATGAATAACTTGTTTGCCGACCTAAATGTATACATTGTTTGACAAATCGCTGCACCACGTTCCAAATATTTACCTACTCCCCAGTCCGAGGTTCTGCAGTTTCTCCAGGGAACGCCCCAGGCAGGTTCATTAATCAACATCCGCAGTAACAGCACACTTGCACGCATTTTACATTTTAAACACGAAAGCTGCCATTGTGACCTGTTGATAAATCTGTATTCCAATTTTAATGCATATAATCAGGTTTTACATATGCGAAGCTTTTAGCAAACCCACCCTGAAATAAATACCCCCCCCCCCCGCTCCCAGTGGGATCTGTACATTTTCCAAAAATGAATGACAATGGATATACTTCACTTGTGAGGCTCTTACCTAATAATCCACCTGTTTTTCATAACTTCTTGTGCAATGCAGGGGCAAAGTCAGCCAATCCTAGGAAGCCATGGATGGGTACCAGTCACTCACAGGGCACATAATCACACACCGTGGGCAGACACTAACTCACCTACTGTAAATGCATGGCTTTGGATTGTGTGAGGAAACCCATATGAGGACAATGAAGGCATGCAAACTGCGGACAAGGAGCTAGATTAGCATCAAACCACCAGAATGCACTGGGCCTTCACACCACACAGCAAAATGTCTGCCAGATAGCTACTGTAATAGCCAAAGAGGAGCTTAGAATCATGCAATGATGTATGAATGGATATGTGTAAATATCACAGGTCATGCTGACAGCGATTTTATTTCCCAGGCAGCCGATTTTCTGATTGTATTCACCTGTTTTTCTGAGATGTTATGTAATTTTAATCAAAAGTTGGGACATGGAATGTCAGGTGTCACGGAATGTCACATTTCACGGGACACACATTTGATCTTCCAGACTGTTTACGTTATTTTCCGCCTCTTCTGCATGTTAGTGTTCTGCCGTTTCAAAGGTTGCTTTGTCACTTCTGTATAGCTGTTTCGGCAGTCCTCTTGTTACACGCCACTACGTAAACATCATTTTGATCTTCAGACAGCATGGAAACCACCTGCAGTTCCGTGAAAGTGAGTCCTAGTGAAGGCAATTTCAGAGGAAAGCAAAGCCCTCGTCTTCATCAGCCGAGCACCGCGCCCTGATGGCTTGGTGTTAATCTGTGCTTGGGGAAGAGTAAAGCGACTCATCTTTGTACTGAAATCCATTAACAGCATGGGGTCGCGTTTACTGACTGTATTTATTTGCAATCGAGGGCTGTGAAGTCAGTAACAGGGAAAAAGAAAATCCATGCTTGCAAAACATTTAGCATCTATAAATTCGGCATTGATCCACGCACCAGATGAATTATGGGATGTTTTTTTCACGCCACATGCATCGGCTGTTTGCTGTTTGCGATCACTGCAGTCCTTCTGCGGACCAAATCAGTGGTTTAAGTGCCTCTAAATGAAAATTAGGTTATAAAACTGTTGAATCTTGGTAGGCTGCTGTAAGAATAGAGGGTGAGGTGTTCTTGGGGGGGGGGGGTGAAGTCAGGTAACAAGCTCTTTATTCACTTGTTGTCCATTATAAGGTCATAAAGCCACCATCTCTGCATCTCTTGAGCCCCAGAAAGACAGACCTTGGCACACTTACCCAAATGCTACATCCGTTTTGTGTCCCTACATGCTTCCCCTCTGCTAAGGCTGAAAATGACCATCTCATGTCCTTGTTGTCGCCCTTCTCCTCAAGTCCCGAAACTCTCCCATCCGTGTGTCGTGCAGATCCATTTGCTGTCCCAACAGAAGTGGGTTTCACCTCTTCCCTGCCCTATTTTCTGTCCTGTCCACTGTAATTCCAGCTAACTATTTATTTCATTTCACATTTAATAAAAACATTTACTTACATTTCCCATCCTCTCATATCCAGCCTCAAAAATAACCCCACAGGGCCAGCCCCTCACCGCTGGCAACCAGACACACCCAACATTACATGCACCATGCATTTACCAGACCTCCTACCCTACAGTGGTAAGGTTCCATAAAGCCATTGTTGCTAAATTCAGTGAGTCTGTCTTACTTTCCTAGGTACTTGTCTTACATATCACCAGGGGCCCAATTTTTGGGAGGAGGCGGAGCTCGCAGTGATGTGGAGGTGTGGTCTGTTTTTATTTTTTTCTCCTGGCTTTCACAGTGATGCAGCGATAAAGCAGGCTGTTCCTATGAGCGGAGATGAATAGCCAGTGGATGCCCCTGTGCGACCTTCCAAAATTGGGTTTTAGTTTTGCACTTTGCATTCAGAACCCATGGCGACCAGCTCCCTGGTCCAAAACACACAGCAGATGAGGATCCAAAAAGCTGCATTAGTAAGTTTCTGCATTAGTTATAAGTGTGCAAAGTTTTTCTTCATGATCAGATTATGTTGAATAGACGATTAGAGGATTAACCGGTACTTTTATTTTAAGAACTTTTATCTATTTTTTTTTTAAACCCAAAGTCACATCAATTATTTATAATTTTGCCCATTTATACAGCTGGATATTTCAGAGAAGCAATTTGGGTTATTTAGTTCAGCATTCCCCTGGGGGTTGAACCTGCTGGCTGATTGGTGACAAGCTTTAATCAGCTTATAAAAGAAGGTGATTAAAAGAATTGATAATAACATTTAATGTACCATACAATAACCCAAATGCTAAGTTCATAAAGCAGTGGCCTAAAGCACAGTACAATCTCTTATGAGCTTTAGATACAGAAAATGCATTGTACTGTATATTGTGTCATACTATATATTGTGCAATGAGTAGGTAATTAGACATGTCAATCACAGGTTGTGCTTTCTGTTACATTTAATGAAACTTGGAAGAAAAATGGCATTTTTATGAGACAAAAAGGGAGGGAAAAATGTAATAAAATAAAGGTGGGAAATGGAAGCCCAAACGGCGAGTGTGTGGGTACCTGTGCTGGATCCGAGGCGAATAGGGTGGAATGAAAAGGAGAAAGTTAACTTTAGACTGTAGAGGCTGCTGCTGCCTGTTACAGCCATGGAGAGTGGGGCTTAGCCCCCCCCCCATCGGTCCGCTCTCTCGCCATGCAGTTTGGGCCAGATAGGCACGCTGCTAAAGGTGCAATTCTGAGAGGGGGCGATTGGCCTTGCCCTGGCGAAAAAGCGGATAATTGGCGATGCAGTCCCACAACAGCGCCAGGCTCATATCGATTTTCCTCTTTCGGTAACCTACGGAAAGATGAATGTCGCTGCGGGGGCAATCCTACTCACAGTCAATTTATTTTTACAGTCTGGGAAAGCATGTCTTTATCACTCGTAGAGATTTCGGCTGCTGCTTGTTTGTCTGTGCCTTTAAACTATTTTCCATCTGGCAGCCCCTGGTTATTTTATTGTATTCAAATTGTTTTGGTATTGGCCATAGCTAATCGGCGGGTACCGCTGTATCCATACCGCCGGTTCTGTGTTTCAGTCCCGTCCTTGGCTCTGTGTAAGTCTGGAGGATATTCCTGTCATTTTCACGGCTTCCCTGCAAGCAATCCCGAGAATTACATTTTGATAGATCGCTATTTCTGCTGTACCCGTATTGTGCACCTCCTTCAATGGCCTGGTATGTTGTTCCCTAACCCGTCCTGCTCGGTGCTGGACGAATGCTTATGGAATTAAGTATGTATGGCCATGTCATTTGACAGCTGGGATGCTACGACAAAGCTTTTATGCAGAATACAACACTTTTAAAGGTCACAATTATCCTTGGTCGTATTTTTATATGACGGCTTCGTAAATACAAAAGTAAATGGACACATGGAGCATTTCATCCTTTACATTCATTTATACATACCTGCCAGCACCCCTGTTTTTCCCGGATTTCTCCCGCTCTGGTCTGTACACGGATACATAAGTTTTGTGCGTTTGCCGGATGTTAGCCAAGTTGCCAGATCTATGAATCGCAATCTAGTCACACTGCAACACGGTAATAAAAACCACACAGTCATAGTGAAGTATACTTGTGTACTTACAGGCATACAACACCACCATGCATGCATGCTCGTACTCACATGCACACACATGCTTACAGGATAAAGGTGAATGTAAATTGATATGTGTACCACATGTGTTAAGCTGCAATGTTTCTGTGATAAATTGATGTTGATAGGTTTATTGTAACCTCGGTTTTGCAGGGACGTTTCTGCCGTAATACACAGCAGGTATTAGCTTGGGCTATGAGCTGAGCGAGCTCATGGGAGCTCCACAATCGGCCATGAAATCACTGGATAGCAGGCAGATTTTAAGCACTGTGCCCCCCCCACCCCCCCACCCCCAGCCAAGCACTGTATGAAGCCTTTCCCTCTCCCTGCCGATACACCTGTTTTCCAGCACTAATACATTTTCATCATATCAAATGGACATACAGTTATAGATAGAATTAACTTCATTATATAAGGATGGAGTCTGTGCCACTTTCCCGAACTTGGCAGGCGAAATTCCTGGCGGAGTCACCGCCTGAGTCTTTTGATCTAGTCCTTTACTGTAGATCACGGTACCTCTTTTCCAGAACACATCCTGCCCTTCTCAGAACCATTCAGCTGAAATGGATTCCTCATAAGCCCTACCTGTGGACCAGCTAATACCCCAACCAAGGAGACCATAATGCCTCTCTTCCTTTCTTATCCAGTGTCATTCGGGTGAAATCTCTGCAGGTGCTGAGTACATATTATTTCCAGACATTATGCGAGAAATGCAGGAGTATAGAAATATGCTTATGATGAATCATTTTTAAGAGAGGGACTTTTTCAATGCCGGTAGGCTAAAAAAATATGTTACACAACAAGGGACAGTCCACAGGAGAATTATTACGCCTAGAATACTATCTGTATTATGGCATAACAGAATCAGAAAGACCTGTAAAGGGCTGATAATATCATTTAGTTCATAATTCTGTTTGAAATATAGATAAATGACCACTGACTGCCATAAAAACCACAATAATGCAGAAGAAATAAATTAGGCCAAGAGAACAAATAATGTGCCTATAAAAAGCTGGGTGCTAGCACTGGGAAGTACAGTTATAAACAAAATGCATCTGGTCCAAGTCCCAGGAAGCACCCTCCTGTTTCGCCCCTCAGTGAGCTACGTAACCTGGACAATTTTTGGCAGCAAAGGCCAGCTCTGTAAGTGACTATATGATGATAATGTGTTGGTGTTAGCTTTCTGAGTTGCTTTGAGTAAAAGTGTCTGCAGGGGAAAAAAAAACAAGCCATCATCCCATCTTCTCTCAAGCCCCTTCAATAGCGAAGGGTTAGGGTGAGACTGAAGCCCGCCCTGAAAGCACAGGCAGCAAGGCAGGGGACATTACACTGGAAGCATGCCCTCATATACCCGCCCATCCATTATCTGTACCTACTTGTCCTATACAGGGTTGTGGGGGTCCAAGGCCAATACCAGAATCTATGGGCTTCAGGAGGGGGCACCAACCCATCGAAGGGCACACTCACTAGTCACACCAGGGGAAAGCCCATGATGACACGGGGAGAACATGCAGACTCCACACGTAGAGCCATGGTGGAGACTCAAACCCTTCTCCCATAGGCAACAGTACTGACCACTCACACATAATGGCCCTCATTTATCAAGCGTGCATACGGCAAAAAATTAGCTGTACAGTCATTTCAGCGCAGATTTTGGGATTTATCAATTTAGGCGAGAGCGTAGGATACGCTGAAATCCCACGCCAGCTCTCAGATGTATGCAGTTTTCTGTCAGTGGGGACACACACTGCAGCAGAAACCAAGCACATCAGAATTGTGCTAAAATGAGGTTAAGCAGATTATTATCAAGATTTCAGATGAAAATGTTTATTGCGGGTTATATTTGATTAATGAATTTTAGATTCATGTAATTGTAAGATTACAGACTGCAGTAATTAAAAATGTTCCATATTCAAAGTTATGTTACTGAAATCATGCCTGTGGCTACCATTATTTTATCATATTCTATGTTATTCTATTTCACTCTTATTTTATTTTATTTGATTTGACTTATTTTTTCATCTTATTTATTTTATTTTGTTCTTGTGGCTGTTGTCATGTTCGTCTTAGGACTCGCCATTCATCAGTGTGGTTGCATATATCTTCGGTATTTTTCATCAAGATCGTTCATTAAACTTGATGAAAATGAATAATTATCTGTGCATAAACACTTCTTTTTGGCCATTTTGTGGCCATTATTGACCACAGTATTTGAAAAATCCTTGCTACGATGTTGATTGCAGTAGCCTCAATATCATGGGAAGGTTAAGCAGAAAAATCACCGGACGGAGGATACTAAATTAAACTTTTAGCTTCTGAAATATTAAATATCTCTGCTGGAGTGCAAGATTTCTCAGGAAGATGGCTGATTTACTTAAACCAATGTTACCGTGCATTGATCTTTTAAATAATTTTTTTTACCATCTTTAATTGCTGACCATTTGCACATAATATTAAGCACCTCGAGATCATGGCAACCAGCTCGTACTGTCAGTGTAATACGCTGGAGTGCCCCATGCGTAATCACGCACGACAGTCAAACTCCACCTCGGCTGTAATGACGTTGATTTCCAGTTGAGTGAAATCTCTCTTTTTTGCCGGCTTCCTCCATGTTGCAAATTCTGTGGGCAAGGCCACGTAAACTATGAATAAATAGGGGCGTGGCACGTGAATTACATTCGTTTTCAGCTGCCGGATTTATCAACATGGGAATGTGTGTATGCTAGAATTGGTCAGGTACACTCTGTTTCATAAATCATGGAACTTGTCGTACGTTGATTTTCTGCACCCGAATCTACGCTTGTTTTGATAAATGAGGTCCAAAATGAGCACTTTAGAGCAATGGAGCAAACCCATGTGGAAAATGCTAATGTGATGGAGCCCGGGGCAGGAATGGATCCCACAACTATTGAGGTGTGAACTCATACTGCTACCCAAGGGTAAAGCTCAGGCAACATTACTGTCAGATCCATAATCATTTATGACTGGACTGCAACTTTTTATTAATATCAACTCGACTGCAGAACTGTACGCTTTAAGATTATAACACACATGTGGAAAACAGCTGTGATATGAACGCTGGGATTTTCATGTCATGTGGGAAGCTGTTTGGTTTGGCTAAAAGACCAGGGGTCTCATTTATAAAACTATACAGTAGTCCCTCCTTAATCACGTTTAATCCATTCCATACTCTACCGCGAAAAGTTAATTTCCGCAAAGTAGGATTCTTTATTTATAAATCGAATATTTTCGTAGTTAGAGCATAGAAAACCTGTTTACAACATTCTAAATATGGGTTTTAATATTATTAGAGCCCTCTAAACATGAAACAACACTCTTTAGTCACCATTACACTCATATTACCCAATAAATTAGACAAAATAAGAGAAAATAAGACATATTAGATGTCACAAATATCATATTATTATTGTTATTATTATTATTGTACATTTAATTACACACACACACACAGTTCTTACACAGAACCACTAACCTATAAAAATAAGAATAAGCAGAAGGCTTAGAAGAAGCAGCTCGTTTAGGAGCCACTGTGGGGCTTAGATTCTCAATAATCGCAAACAAAGATGCTTCCAATGCATAGCGATATAGAAGCGTGTATGAGAGAAGCAAACTTGCGTGAGGCTGAGCCAATCAGTGGCCAGGACAGGAAGAGGATATAACTGACTCAGACAACCGAGCGCGCGCTGTATCACTGTCTCGATCAACTTTTTAATGAATATAAAGTACTGTATGTAATTTAATGAGCACAGTACTGTATTTGAAAAAAACACGATAGAGTGAAGCCACGAAAGTCGAAGTGCGAAGTGGTGAGGGACAACTGTATATAACTAATGGGACTCATACTAAAAGTGTACGTGCACACAAAAGACGAAAATGGCATACGCAAAGAAAAACTCAAACTTGTAAAACCATGCGCGCACACACCTGCAAGCAACGTTTGCTTTATAAATCACACTCTACTTGAAATTGTGCATATGTAGATCAGACTCATATTCTACCCTCAACACGCCCACATCCAACCATAAATGGTCAATGCAAAACACCTCATAAATATTGATGAATTCAAATTAATCCGTGCGGTCGTGTAGCGGGTAGGTCTGTAAGTGAGGAGTGTCTGTACATAGAATTTTTAAAAATGGTCCGATCTGAAGGTGATTGCAAAAAAAAAATAGAATTGCAACCCATCACGTGTTGTACATGTATATACACATTTCAACAGCTGCGGTGCAAGAGTGATGATGAAGTATTACGTGGTTTGATTTAAGATTTGAGTCAACATATATTTTATGATTGAATGTCCTTATGGAGTAATTATAGCTCACTTTCACAAATACAGCCGCTATCTGTGATAATGTAGATACAGTGGTGGCCAAAATTATTAGAACACTTTTCATTATTTCAGTTGTTTTTGTTCAATTGGCCATTAAAATACCCGTAAAACAAATGAAATATCTACAAAATGATCATTATGCTCTGTAAATGGAGCGATAACGATATAGAATAGATAAGGAGAATCACTGTGCTGATTCTCTGGACCCCAACCCCATCAAGCACATTTGTGACGAGTTGGAAAATAGATCTATTGTACATTTAAAAGTGGATAAAAACAGTAGGTCTCACTTCATCTGATATTTGTTGTGCTCAGCGCAACCATCTGCATATTTTTTGAACATTATGAAATCATGTTTTGGAGGCAAAAAAGTCAATATGTTCAGATCTGTCAGGTGTTCTAATAATTTTGGCCACCACTGCATGTGATGTGTACTTTTAGATGAAATTAGATGTACGAGTTATGATTCACTAGCAAAGGCATCATTATATGTGGAATAACGCCACTCACATTTTTCCTACAATCTGGCATAAAGTCACCATCTTCCCATCGGTCAGAGTTTGCGTATATATACTGTATGCACATTCTGCCGTCAAGCTTGTGTCTATAGATCACAGTGTTTGCATAGGAAGTGGCTTACGCATCTTTTAGGTCCCATTTTGTGCGTACGCAATGGTTATAAATGAGGCCCCAGGACTCCAAAAGTGCCATCTACCCCCCCCCCCCCCCCCCCCCCCCATTTCAATGCAGAGCCGAAAACAGTCCCCTATCACACATTGTAAATGATGAACACAGAGGACAGCGAGGTGTCATTGGCTCTCTTGGAAATTCCTCACCAGCCCTTGCAGAAGCCCAGTGAATTTAAAGCAAGCAGGGTGTTCAGAAAGGTTAGAGATGCTGACTTTATATTCATGAATAAAAATTAACAGGGAACTTCATGAGCCAGAAAAGAGCTCTCTAAGTCACATGGAATCCACAGCTGTATCCCCAATTAGTTATAATAACTTTATCATTTAGTCACACATGCTTCTTATTCCTACTTTAAACGCATCATTTAAGATTAATAAATAAATTTAATATAAAAAATCCTAAAACCAGAGTTTATAGACCTTGCAGACCATGGTGAAACCTCATAAGTACGGCATTCTGATCCTTTTAGAGTGCTGTAACTGATCCTTGCCACCACTAAAGTTAAATCCATTCACGGTGACCTACAACCTGAACCACAGAAAAACCAGTAGCAATAAAAAAGGAAGACAAAATGACACATTAGAGTAATGCAGCGAAATTAAGCGAATGGTCATATGCTTGTATCTAAGGCAAATATTCACTAACATTATGATACTTAGCATCAAATTCTTAAATTCTTTCCTTTTATGAATGCACTTCTGGGTCTGCAGGATTTTTTTGATTGATTGACTAGATCTGCTAAGAGCATGTTGATAATGGTCATCTGGACACGGAGACACTGAAACTGCCCTCTGCACACCCACTTCCTTATAGCCTTTCCTTTGAGGGTATAAAGAGAGTACGCCTGACTTATCTGCTGTTTAAGTGATCTGTTGTTTCGGTAAGTTGTCAGCTTGTGAAACATCCCAGTTTTGACAGTGGATGGATGGCGGGTTTTTTTTTTTTAATGCATTCGCTGCGAATTTCATCTGTCAGGCCGGTTGCGGCGTAGCCAGGACGATCGTTTCATCACGCATGTCATATTCCACCAACTCCAGCATTAATGGCACCAAGGCAATTTTTAGCCTTCAGGACGCTGCTGTCGGGAAGTATCGCAGGCCCTTCTGGGGAGCAGGAGTGAAGAGGACGAGGGACGTTTAAGGAGAGGTGAAATTTCGGGTCCTGTTGGTAGTTTTTCAGGTTGCGATCACCTAGAACTTCACTACTGAATCCTTAGCCAGCTAGGTCTTTCCTGGGATGCCCTCAGTTCCTCCACAAGCATCTCGTGTCTCACGTTGCCCTCAAACCAAGAACCAAGAGTGCTAACAGTTGTTATTACAAAGATTTGTGCAAATGACTTAAAACTGAGAGCCCCCCCTAATGCCAGTAGAGTCAGTTGCAATGGCACAATGCACTTAATTACCGAGAACACACGAGTCAGATACCACTGAGCACAGAACTGATTTCCCTGTGGCACCTAAGTATGTGTCAGTTTTAAATTGCATCGGCGGATAAAGCCTCTATTTATTTTCATGCAGTGTTTCTCAGCCAATTCAGTGGTATAACTGTGAGTGTCTGAATATGGGTGAAGCGCTCTTTTCCGGCTCGCGATGCCGAAAACCTCGACCTGGAATGGAGAAGTGATAAACGGAATTGGAAGGATGGGTGACATGTTTCCTTAAACTTAGAATTCAGAATTCCGTGGTGTGCCGTCTTTGTTCTCTGGACATTAATTGCTTTCAAGCATGGGCAAGCATCCCATTCCACTATTTATTTACACTTAGAGCAATTTGGCAAGCTGTGGTGGAAACCCCAGTACAGTAGTGTGCGTGTGTGCATGTGGATTACGTTTATATTACATTGTGGGGGGGCAAATGTCAGGTCGCCACAAAGACCTGTGAACACAATCAAAAAACTAAAATTGCCCATGTATTTTATTCAGTTACTTATGGTTAAGGTCAAGGCTGGGTAGGGGTTAAGGTTGTCATTATTGGGATTAGAGCTTTCCCGGTAGAAATGAATGGAGAGTCCCCACAAAGATATAATTACAAACGTGTGTGTGTGTATGTGTTGGCATTCATATATTGCATTGTGAGGACCATTGCATGGATTATTATGCTTTATGTATTATGCATGTATGTAATTTTACGTTTTTTACTAGACTAATAGAATCACATTGGTTATGTGCATAAAACATTAGATGAAGTAACGGGCCTTTCTTGTTAAATATGTGTTGTGTGTTGTGTTCTGATATTATAATTACATAATTGTCTCCATACATA
The DNA here is from genome assembly GCA_026780765.1 of Petrocephalus schoutedeni. Classification (NCBI taxonomy): domain Eukaryota; kingdom Metazoa; phylum Chordata; class Actinopteri; order Osteoglossiformes; family Mormyridae; genus Petrocephalus; species Petrocephalus schoutedeni. The sequence continues at coordinate 3,227,039 of JAODKL010000027.1, read as the reverse complement.
TGGGCCTAAAGCCCATAATATTAAACATTTTCTATGAAATTGCACAAAATTAGCCCTTCTTTTTATTGACAAAGGGGATTAAATTGGGGCACTAAATGAAAATGAAGATATTAAATAAATGACCCACTTTCCATGTCCAATATTTACGGCATCAGACCATTAATTAAGGGACCATAATGGGCTCTAATTGGAGTAATTATAAAACCTTTCAGTCTTCTGATTTCCATGATATTAAATTACTATTGACAACTCATAATGATGTCAGACACGGCACAAATTAATGATGAAAACTTATTATAGTAATATTGAAAGACATTTAAGACCCTAATCTGTTTTGTCAGACTGTCTCTTCCAGAAATATCCCTTGGAAAAATACCATAGTGTGCTGTTGTTCTGTGTACAGCACAAGACAAATAAAAGCTGCCAAATCTTTGACACATGGCTGCTTTTTTCCATAAAAATAATTCTAGATGATTGGTCTGATTAAAGAGAAAGCGATGTGTCACAATGGTACTGATGCCTCACCCGTCTAGGCCCAGGGTTCAAGTCTCTGCTCTGGTTCCATGTGCATGGAGTTTGCATGTCCTCCCCGGGTGACCGTGGGGTTTCCTCTGGGAACTCCGGTTTCCGCCCACACTCTATAAGCAGGCTGGGTCTAATTGGACTCACTGAATTGTGGATGGTGCATGCGTGCATGCTTTGTGTCCATCAGCCACTGAATGGGTATGGGGGGTCTTCGTTGTGAGTACAGACTGACTCAGGTTACAGATTAACTCCAGCATAGATGCCTAGTAATGTGATAAAGAGAATTTCCTAAAAAAGCATACCCACTGAAATCACAGTTTCCGTTGTCATTGTCAAAGAAGCACGCTGGATAGTATATACACTGTACAGCAGAAGAATCCATGGTATCAGTCCCCCACCTCCCCCAAAGTATTTCAAACATAACTGATTTCTATATCACAAAGAGCATTATTAATGTCATTCTTTGTTCAGCTCTAAATTATTTAATCAGTATTATTGACTTCCTGATCCTCTTTGTCAGATTTCAAATAAAAGGTGTAACACATTATGATGACAAGTAAGTTATCACTGACTATTCTAGCTATTATTATGTCCAATCTATATATGTTTATTAAATTAATTGTGGTGAAAATATTATAATGTTGTAATATAGTATAATTTGCAAGGAATTTAAGGGAAATCGTTTGTCACCAACCAGTCAATTGGTACTGTCACCACCCCCGCCCCAAAATAAATAAGTTATGTACCATTGCAGCTCAGTAGCTCTGTCCGCACAATCCCACCCAACAGCCGCATTAGATTAAGAAAAAAATCTGGATGGATTTCCTCTGGAGGTTAAGATATGTCTACATCAGTGATTTGCAGGTTGTTTTTGATTAACATGTAAAATAATACTTCCTACAAGGCACTGACAGTTGTTGTGTGGTACTTTCTCATTACCGGATCTAATTTCATTTAAACAAAATGCTCACATTGACTCACAGAATGACCTTCAATTATTGTACTGTATATTTACCACAGAAAAGGTCAGCATTATAATTGAAGTCATTCAAAAATGTGCTAATCTGTGTGAGTTGGACTGATTTAAAGGCAGCTTACATAAGTGTATTTATTGTTTAGTATGTGCAGTTAAGGGTCCAATTGTTGACTCCGCATTCTTCTTACACTGTTTGAAGGTGTGCCAGAGGGACATCCGCCCCTGGGCCCATTATGGTAGGGGGCCCACAGCAAAATATACCAAGCCCCCCCCCCCCCACCCAGGCAAGAAATTTTACAGAGCGCCCCTTTTAATGACAGACTATCACACAACATTTGCAACAATTGTGCCCCTCCCGACCCACTTGGCCACACCC
>JAODKL010000027.1:3181799-3191887 GCA_026780765.1 Petrocephalus schoutedeni | reverse complement strand
CAGAAAAGTGATATACATGTATGCACATGTACTGTATCACGCTAAATCTGTAGGTGTGTAATACTCAAAAACTCCACGCTGTGCTTCAGGTATCTCGGCTACGCGGACTTAGCTAACTCACTGCTCGCTGTCCTAGTGCCCCTCCAGCTACGTCTTTCGGCAAACCCACCAGCCGCTATCTAAGAGCAGACTAGTGTTTAATTTAATTTAATGAGACTGGTCCCTGGGTTATTACACTTCCTGTGGAAGTACACATTTATCTAACCCAGTGTTTCTCAATACTGCTCCTGGAGCCCCACTTGTCAGAAAGTCTTTGGTCAAACACACACTGCTTACAACCTACCACCTTCATTATTAGGCCATTAAGAAACACCTGATGCTATTTAAGGTCAGGCTGGAGTGAGAATGTCCTGGCAGTTGGTACTCCAGGGGCAGGATTGAGAAACACTCATCTAACCAGTCTCCCCAATACTAGTTAATACCATCGTCAGGTAGACGACTCACTAAGACTAACGGCCAGCCTTAAAGTGCATGAGCTACATACTTGCCACAGTTCTCCACCATTCCTTCCTCCCTCTCCTCACTTGTTCTCATGTCTCCTTCACCTCTGACCCTCATCACTGATTGGACTGCACATCACCAAAGTAATAAATTAATAAATTATAACATGTACACCTTATAATAGTACAAACACATAGGAATATCGCAAAGCACATATACAAATGAGGATTTCTTACTCTTTAATCACAAAATATTACCAAAGGTTTACATTCAACACTTGAAAATAATTAAAAGTACTGTACAAACCCAAATGTGTTGGGTGACAGGGTAACATGCTTCAAGCTGTTCTGCTAATGTTAGATTTTCACACATCCTTTCATCAAAATTAAGCGAAACAGTTTCCTTTACCATCTTGAAAAAAAAAAAAGTTTGCTTGTAACTGTTAAATGCAAAAGCTAATAAATTATTAGTCAGTTAATAAAAACGCATATGGAAAGAAAAAAAAAGCATTAATGCTTTTGTTAATGAATTTTGCCATATATGTGAACAGTCCGGAACAGTCTCCAGGGACTGCTATTAATCAGATAGTGCCTCAGTGCTAATAGCATCAAGGGTCCACACAAGTCCTCCCATGAGGTTCCTCCTGAATCACCTTGAAGTTGCCTAGGAGGAAGCCCTGGAAGAAAGGTAGAAATTAATGGCTCCGTAATTTGATTTACCAAAAAAGTGACTTATGAGGCATCCCTACGCTCACGAGGTCCTTGGGTAATTGGATCTCCTGCCAGGACCTGGCGCTAGGTAGACGTGTCAAGTAAACGAGGACAGCGAGGGGGGCCCGTGTCACCACAGGGCCACTAAAAGCTCACGCCTGAGAACCATTTGGGGGAAATACAGCAAGGCCACACAGGTTAGCAGATGTCCTAGACGGCGGCAGACATCATGGCGAAAAATAGAGTGCCGCTTTGGTGCGGCCCCCGGCCGCCTTTCCCAGAGCCCCTTTGGGATGAGCCGCTATTTTCCCATCTGTTGTCAGCTATTTATGGCGATTTGCATTGACTCATTTTGGAGATTACACACCCCTCGCCTGCTCTCTGCTGGGTCACAGTCGGTCACCCACCTGGTTCAACAGTCGCGTCTGATTTGTTCTATCAGTTCCTTGGGGGAGGGGAAACATTGTACAGACCCTTTACAAAAAGGCCGGCCTTGAAAATGTGCAACAACAACAAAAACAAATACTACGTGCAATATTATAAACCAGGTTCCTATAGCTCAAACTGCAGTTTGAATCTGGGCTGTGTAAGTCCCCAGTGGAGGACTGTAATTGGCCAGTCCATCACTGGGGGAGGGGCTTGAGGTGGAAGTGTTGAGGTAATTTCAAGCTGGCCAATGCATAAGCATCTCCATCACACCTGCTAGGTACTTGTGTCTGGCACCTTTTACACTCGAAGGCTCCCTTTATTCTGAGCTCATTCGCTGGCATGGTACTGCATTACTGTACTTGTTGTGAGTAAAGACATTCGTGTATAATCACCTTAGTAGGGATTATATTGAAGGAGACAAACCTTTCACTGGACATGTGGGCAGGCCAGAGAAACATGGCCCACAGCCAAGCCTGAAGCATCGTCCTTGGTATGCCAGGGAAACGTCGGATAATATTTGTTTCCCTCACAACCATGACTTGGATAAGCAGACTTAACCACAAAGGGATGATTCATTTATATAAAGTAGTTACTCTGCATCTAAAGCAAATTAAATTAATTGATCGATATTTAACGTTGTAAAAGATTATAATTATAAATAGTCGCGTTCATTTTAATTAAGATTCCAGTTGTGAAGGTTGTTTTTGAAGGCAGACTATATGCCATGAAACATTGTTTTTTTTAATGACAAGATTGTTCATTTAAGTATTACTGTAACTATGCCACAGTTCCAGATGTTAAAGACATCTGATAGCGTACCATTGTTTCGCTTTAATGTTTTACTCTCAGATCTGATTTCCGGCAATGACAGTTAAGCGTTGACAGGCTTGTCACGGCAGCCACCTGCTCTCAGAGCCTCGCTGCTCCGTAATTCCATACCATAACATCTGGGAATTCCTGTTTCCTTCATGGAACGTCAGAGGATGGATTCTCCACACATAGGGACGGTAGAAACAGTTTCCAAGGTGCTGGGTCAGCCATACCGATTACTTTGGAGATGGTGCCATCAGATTTAATCCTCTGTCTTTGAAGAATGCTAAGGGACAGGAGATGCTTGTGATGATGTTTGCTAATGACATTAAGAGGACAGAGCTCTGCTGAAGCTCCTGTTTTACACAGTGAGATATAAAAGCCTAATGTATAAAGTTTATGGTTTACTCACTGACTCTGAATCGATTGCCTGAACGTGTTAAGTATGTAAGTAGACTGCCAGCCCTGGGTTCACCATCACCAGACACATGAATGCCTATCAGTAAGCATTGTCTTAAATGCAAATTCGAGCCATTAGAACCATCACCCTTTGTGAGCACATCATGTATTCAGCAAGGCTAGTGCATCAAATAAAGAGGGTATGTCGCTGAATATTTTTATGAAAAGTATGAACCAAGATGGCTTTCGAGTCATGTCACGAACTGGGCCAGGATGCACCTCCAGAAATTGAGCTGGGTGAGTAAACGCAGGCACTGATAGGACAGCAAATCACATTCGATTGGGAGAAGCATTTAAAATAAGGAACAGGAACATTTGTGCTAATTACAAACAAGACTAGGATAATCTTGGCGAGTTGAATAAGTTATCTATTCTGCAGCCTTTTTTGTTGCATCAATTTCTACATTCAATTGCTACTGTATTTCCAAATCAAAACCCTTGCAGATACCTCTACCTTAAACAGCCGTAAAGTCTCTATTCCTGAGTCTTTTTGTCTACTTATATAACTGAATTTTTACTGAAACAAATTAATTTTAAGTAGCAATCTCTGGAGTACAACAGTGGGCCTTCTCTCAAGGTTTGTACATTTGTGATTATTCATACTTATTGTTTAGAATGAAGAAGCACTTTCAGTTAGGCAGGCTAATTCTACAGCCCTTGCTGGCACATTAAAGCAGACAATTTGTCATTCAATATAGCTTGCGGTAGCATTATTATGTTTTATCGTAGGGTTATTCAGAGTTCACTAAATGTACATACATAATGTTACAACAGAATTCTCAGAGTGATTTGGACTTTTCGGCCTCTTTGCTTTTGGCTTTCTGTTTAAACAGGATACATGAGTAATGGATGATACAGCCTGCATCTAAAACAGTACCCGCGGCACTCGGAAATTACACCAGTAGGTATCCGGTGCAGGGAACTTCCCGGTGACTCAAATTCCACTGACAGTCTTTGTGGGGAACCATCGGCATTAATCAGGCAATGAAAAGGAGCAGAAACTCACAAAGACGCAGACCCATGCCTGACTTCAGAAAAGAGGTGCTGAACCAGAATCCCAGATTCGAGTCACGTGTAAATAAATTTGATTAATTAATGAATAAATTAAGCCTGCCTAAATTACTTCCATATTGTATATATTGTCAGATAAAATACTACAGAAGTATTATTCAAGCTCTTAGAGTATCATTACTGAAAACAATCAGTTAGAAGAAACAAAGCTTGTGTTACCCTGCACCCATTTGTAATAATTTCGACAACAGCTTATACAATTACACTCACACTGTTGCATGACCTACCCAGATCAATTTCTGGCTTAAGGTAGAGTATACCCTGGATGGGAGGACAGTCCAAAAAAGGCTCCCTTCTTACATGACATCTGGAGAACATGCAGACTCTCTGCTGGAGTTGTGTGCTACACAAAACTGGCACTAATTCCTAAGCACTAAGTTCTTTTTAGAACCATTTTAAGAACTGGCTCATTTACATGTTTTCAATAGTCTATTTCTATTTTACTAATTATATGTAATTGAATTTTTTGTTGTTTATTGCTGCATAGTTATTTAATTTCCTTCCCCTGCTGCCTGTTTTTTTTGTGTGCTGTTTCAAAATAAGCAAAAGTAGCACACTTAGCCCATCTTGTTTTATATGCTGGGTTTTGAAAGTAATATGACACTGTGTGTTCTGTGTAGAACCATTGAAATGTATATGCCTATGAAACAAAGTTTGATGGATCGTCCCTATTCAGCGCATCCCGGGAAAGCACTTGGGCGGATAGCTAGCAGAGCGTCACGTCTTGTCTTTATTATGTGCAGACTGGCTGTGATGGTGTAGTGGTCAGCATTCTTTGTTGTAGGTACAATAACCCCAGTTTCAATCTGGGTCATGGCAGTTTTTCGAGCTGTATGAGCTTCTGGGTCCTGTATGCAGCAGCTTAGGCATCTGTTCCTGTGTCCAGAAGGTCATGGGTTTGAATTCTATGGCTGGTAAATAAACCATATCAGCGAGGCCCTTGACCCCAACTGGCCCAGGGGTGCCACATGCTGGTTAACCCTGCGTTTTCACCCCAAAAATATGTGCGAGAGAGCATACATGAAATGCCTGTGTCCCTGTATGCATACTTGCAGAAATATATACAGTAAATCATCTTGTTAAATTCCTAAAAATCTTACAACAGAAACAAGATCAAGTGCAAATAAACTCAGATGAGGTATTAGTAGCACAGAGAGGCCAAGAATGCATCAAGTCAACGAGCCAGGCAAAATAACGTGATTATGCTATTTCCATTCCAATCTGTTCCTTTTGTTTTTCAAATGCAGAGCTAATTGTAACGAAAACGCAAAAGAAGTGCTGACCGATGGGTTACGGGGAAAATGACGTAAGTGGGCGAAATGTCAAAGATGAAACTCAGCAGGAAAGTCCTGGGTTCGAGGAGAGTCGGTAGTGCAGGCTGGCTGCCACCACGCCTACGCGGATTTATCCCACTGTCAAGCGAGAGGATGCTGCTGTCTCGCAGGCCAGCTGCAGAGGTACCGACACTGTGAAGGACAGTTCCTCCAAGGACATCACCCCTCTGCTGGCCCGTCCTCCCACGGCTCTTAGATCCCTAAACATTCCTACGGACAGTGACAGGTGTCGGTTCATTCTCAGAGCCCCAGACACCCAGCGGGCAGGCAGACAGTATTGTAAATTGGAAAATTCTGCTGACTGAATGGCCCAGTGGAGGAGCAGATCTGGGAAGGTCCAACTCCTGCAGGGCTCTAGGAAAATATCCAGCTGTATGAATAAAACTAGGATGGAGCCTTCCATTTCCAATAATATCCAACATCCAATAATACACTTTCCTAAACATTGAGCCTGTACTATATCCCATTAATGATACATTTTAGTATGAGTACAGCTACACTGGACTCAAACCAGCGATCTTCAGGTCACAGGCACAGAGGTTCAGTCAGCTAAATTAAGAGTCAATACTTCATTGATGTTTGTGTGTGCAATGTGTATGCAGAAAATGCAATTAGCTATGTAATTATAGAAACATGCAAAGGAGAAGAGCACAATCAGGTACCACTCGGATCATGTAAGGTAGCACCCAGAATGTGACTGCCTTAGACCTGTATTTTATGTAATTAAGGTCAGTCTTGATCTTTTTGGCCATATGGACTGCTAGGCTACTCCGTAACATAGTGTAAGTGTGCAGGGGCGGGCTCAGTATTTGGTGCAGTTTTATTAGTGCATGACACAGGGAAGTGTAATGGAAAATCAGCAGGCCATATCATTGTTTCCCTACACTGACCACATCTCATTACTCGTGTGGCTATATATATATATATATATATATATATATATATATACATATATCTTACAGAATTTTATACAAGGGTGGGCACAACTGCATCAAACAGTATTTTTTTACGGATTGCAACTAAATTAAATATAAGATACTGGTGTGAGAACATGTATTTTATTAAAATACAAGTATTTTGAAGAATACATGTAAAGTAGCAACGGTGCATGAAGAATGTGTACCATTCCAGCTCTAGTAAAACTAATAAGATTTCCCTAGTTTGGGAAGTTTGGATTGGATTTACATGTGTTACACTGTTAACTGTGAAATGAAAATGACTTTTGTAACATGAGTAACGTTTTGTGAGCTCGACAGGCTGCATCTGCAGCAGCGGGTTGGGGTTGGGGGGGATCTGGGAGGCGGAACCGCGATACCGATATTCACGATCTCGTATTGCGGTTTCGGTCTTGGATTCAGAACCAATGCACCCTAAATTTATACCCAGTTTTTATACCCAGAATTAGCTGCTGGTGGCTGACAGTGGTGCCGATGTGTACGTGTACACAGGCAAGGAGGCACACCAACACTTTCTTAAATTAATTTTCATAATGGGTGCCAAACATGCACAAACTCAAAGAATAAACGGTAACACTTTCTATGAAGCCCATATTCATAAAGCCTAGTATCTGTTCTTATAATTCATTGTAACACATTCATAAAATATTATAAACAAGTATTTATGAAAAGGCATAACATAATATAGTCATTGTATTGTATTATGCTCTCTCCTATAATGCACTATACTGTAGTTTCCTTAATAAGGAAGAACAAAGCATCCTTAATACTTTTACAGATCATTATAATGCATTATGAAGGTAAGGTTGTATGGATGGATGCAGCCTGCTCGAAGCCCCTTAACCAACTGCGTAGCTCTGGATGCGCCTGACGTTTACATCGTTCTTGTAAACACAGCCCAACGTGATGAAAAGTGACGTTAATGGTGCGGATGTGAGAGCCCCCGGCTGCGCTGTCACGGCTCCCGGCGGCAAGGTGCCTCCAGCCGCGGGGTTGACACATGCGTCTTGAAGAATTAGAAGCTTTGATTCTCCCCCATAAAGCCCCCCTTCTCCTGGCTCCGGATGAGGTGAGTGAGCGTGCATGGGGGAGGGGCTTCGTAGCAAACCCCCCCCCCCCCCCGCCCCAGGCAATGACTTATTTGCTAGAAAAAACTGAAACGCTACACACATTCAGCACCTTTACCCGAAACATGTACCTGTCGAAAAATCCTTCTCTCTCTTTGCTCCTTGTTGGTTTTCATTTCTGGATGAATTCTACGCTAATTATATAACTTTACATAAGATGCAGCAAAAGCTGGCATTATAAACCAACCTAAAATAATGAGTCGACCAAGCTAAAGATGTGTTCCGAGCTGTTTATAATTTTATTATTAGTATACATCTATAGTATACACTTAAGGAATAATTCTTAGTTCTTAAAACAAACTTAATGATTATATTGCTAGTTTCTGGTCTCCAGAGGTGAGTAGCTAACCACTGCACCACTATGGCAGTCTTTTATCTGGAACCAGTCTTCATTAATTAATCTGAGTCACACTGAAATGCTTATTTTACCTCAATCTATAAATTCATCAAGTGCATTTCTGTGCAACACTTTTAAGCACAGAACCTATAAATAACATCACAGCATTAAAAGCACTGCAGTTAATGCCTGGTCTGAAGCTCCAGCGCAGTGGTAAACACACACTTAGGCAACATTCCATCCGAAGTGTTTCACCGCTCAGAGTTGCTGTCAGGACTGAATTGCCGTCTTCCAATTAATCCCTTTACTCAGTTACATAAGTCTGGAGAGGCCAGGTTCTAATTATGTAAAGAACACATTCTGAATTCAAGTATATTCACATAAAGAGTATAGAGAGTTTAAGGTGGCTGTTACACAAAGCAAAGCTACACAATACTACCCGTGTGGGAGCCAACGGAGTCGGGGGCAGGGGGGGCAGAAATGGCACAGACTGGGAAATTATACACGCTTCCCCATTTCTCCAGCAGCATGCGGTTCTGTCCAATCATGGACCCGGAGCCTGGTGACGTCGACGGGGCACCAAAGTGGCCTAGGGAGACACGAGCTCCGGGTCGTGAGCGTGGCCGGCCACCGTCTGTCAGCTTCGACTGCGATCGCGGTGGAGAGGTGCGTCTTACGCCCGCGGCTCACGCCGCTGCCACTTCCTGCCCCCCTCAGCATCCATGCGTCACAAAACCACAGCCGGCCTTGTGCATCTCCCCGGTGTTTTGATCCGCGACCCGTCCGTTCTGTCCGTGACACATTTCACTTGGATTAATAACCTTGGACTCCTGCTTTTGCAGCAGATCCTGCCCTTCGCTCAGTTCGCCAAGCATGAATATTTAAAAACTATATGTGAGGAATGTGTCAAGAATCATGTGCTTTCAGAGCCCAACATGTCATGTCACTGAACATATTCATTATGGGATACCTAAGACTAAAGCGATATCTATTCGCCGCACACTTTGTTGCCACATCGTTAGAACTCTACTTTCCGAGGCTTTGGCGCATTTCTGTTCCGTTTCCACGGCGATCTCTCTCTTTTTTTTTCTCCGTTTGCCGCTGACTTGTGCACCAGATCCTGCACATTCTGCAGAAAGGAAATCCTGTGATCATTTTGTACAAACCCATCACCAGCGCTGTCGCTCCGCACCCACCAGTCGACTGCTCCGCAGGCTTGATCGCTCCCCGGCGCATTTTTCAAGTTTTGGGCCGCGTGTATTTTAAATTAAAGGCCATTCGTCTTGTTTTATCGGACGTGCTTCTTGACATAATTGCCCCAAAGTGCTTAACAAAGATTTAAGAATAGTGGCACGATAGATTAATATAGAAACATTTATCGTAATACAGTATTATAAACCTGAGCGGAAACACTGTAAGGCATCAAGAGGAAAAGAAATGTAATAACGACTGCAGATGGAGATGAAAGTAATGAGCGGGCTTTGCAAACCCCCTCCCCCCCAACTCTACCCCATGTTCAGTAAAGCTTAGCACATTAACCTTATGCAACCCAGAAATTAAGTATGTTGGTGCTGTTTAATGTAAAGAGGAATTGTGGTCTTGTCAGGACAGCTAGTGGTCGCTTGTATCCATCATTGACACTGAGTCTGCTCCCCTTGCAGCCTTCACTGCTGAAGTTGGCCTCAGGCACAGATAGCAGGAGGTGACAGAGGACAGGAATGCTTCAGGATGCTTCAGTGTTTATTACTTCATTGTTTCGATAAGTTTTGGACAAATGAAACTAATAAGGTGCGATGGAAGAAACAAGAAGATTTCCCCGTGATCTTGTATGGCAAAAGCAGTCAGAAGATGGATGGATGGATGGATGGATGGATGGGAAGAATGAGCTTAACTTTATTATCAGCCAGTCATCACTAAAATAAATTGCTGTCAAACAACGAGGACCTAAAACACAGTTGACTCTGTCAAATATAGATCAGCCTTTCAGGTACTGATACTAAAAATTGAAAAGGACATTCAGATTACAGATTATTGGACATAAAAAAAAAAACTTTCATAATTGGTGATGAAATCAGAGGTTACGTGTTAACAGCTAGATACAATTAGTAGGTTTACAATTCGTGATTAGCATTTAGGTCAAAATTTGCATTTATTTCCCCCGTCTGTGATTAAGCCGTAAAAGGACATTGATCCAAAATTACAGCTACCTCCAGGGCTATGGGGAGATGAATACTCCCACCTCTGTCAGTGCTACTCTGAGCATCATCCTTTACGATTATGCTTTGTGCCACCACTCCACTGAGTTCATCACACTGAATTAAGCCACACCAGTGACTCGGAATTAAGGGGTCTAC
>JAODKL010000027.1:3159807-3180430 GCA_026780765.1 Petrocephalus schoutedeni | reverse complement strand
GTTCTGTTATAGTCTCAGGTTTATTTACAAGCCTGGTCAGTGGTAAGTTCTTCTACAGCCACCAGGAACGTGCCTTCGTACACCCCAGCCGTGGTGTGTTCTCCCTCCTGCCCTCTGGGAGGCAGTACAGAAATCTCTACACCTGCACTTCCAGACTCAGGAACAGCTTCTTCCCTCAAGCTGTTAACCTCCTGAATCGTCTTACTCACTTACTTACTTAGTCACCCTGCCAACTGAGCCCCCAATTGCCATTTGCACTCACTTGGCTTTGCACTATTTTATTTAATTGCAATTTATCTGTACCTTATGACCGGCTACCTTACGTATAATGTATGTGTATGTGATTAATGTATGTATAAATGTATAATGCATGCAATGTATGTCCAACCTACTATATGTACTGTCCTCTCCACCTCCCCTGTCCGTCTAAATTTGCATGTCCATATGTCTTGCATGTTCCGGTGAAGCCGCAACTCCCCTTTCATTTTCCCATGTGCCAACACATTGTGTTAATGACAATAAAAATTGAATTGAATTCCATAGCTTTGTATTGTTGACAGTAGTTAAGGACTGTATTTTAACAATGCATAACACACAGGAAATTCCCCAGAAAAGACAATGTTTTCACATTGAAATATGGGTGCTTTGGCCCACTAAGAGATGAGAGATACCCTTTAAGTGGTGTTGTATACAGTATTTTTATATCACGAAAAGCTTAAAAGAGAAAAAAAAAAAACTGGTTGCACCTTATGTAAGAATCTCTACCAGAAACACATTTTTTTTTGCGGTCATTTGAGTTCTTCTTGTAAAAACTCCAGTAAAGTGGAGCCAGGCTTCTCCGCACCCCTTTGTCCTACCTTGGAAAGGCCTGTCACTTGTAGTTTGAAAGGCGCCAGACGGCCAGCGGGGAGAGCAGCACTGATTAGAACACGGACAGGACAAGAGGCATGTGGGAGAGCCGGGCGGATGGCGGAACTGGCGGATGTGACAGTGGAGAGGGGTGCTGAACCCTGACGGCCTGCCGGAGGAAGAGCCGGAAATGGGGAGTATAAAAATAATAAGTGGCAACCAAATGGAAAAAAATATCCATTGCAACTAGGAGAAATACACAAAGCATTAACATATGCTAACAGCTTTCATTAAATTAAGTGTAAGCACAAACAAATGAGATCCTGGTATAGATTACTGTCAAAACAAAACCAAAGGGCATAAATATACAGCTCCGGAAAAAATTAAGAGACCACAGCACAATTTAAAAAAAAAATAAATCTGCATTTTTAAATCCTGGTTTAATCCTGGTTCTGCTGGCAGACGGCTACACTGAGCGGCTGGTTGCTTCCAGGTTCAATGTTTCTAAGACAGCAGTAGCCTACACAAGAAGAATGTGAAGCAGGAGACACTGGGAATGACCATAAACCAGCCAGGTAGAGGGCGGAAAAAACTTTTTAATGCCAGAGACGACCGTCAACTTATCCAGCAGTGCCTCATGAATGGGAGGATGACATGACCTTCATAAGAAATGGCAACATTGAGTGGTGTGAAGTGCACTGCCCGGACAGTTAGTATCAGGCTCCTAGAAGTAGGACTGAAGTCCCATAAAGCAAACAAGAAGCCCTTAATTAAAGAGAAACAGAGAAGAACCAGGCTGCAGTTTTCAAAAAAATTATATTTTACACAGATAATAAACATTAAGTTAGAAGTGAATGAAAAAAAAAATTCTTCCAGAGCTGTATATTCACACGACGACTGAGGAACAGGGGATTGTTCAGGGATAATATGAATAACTGCTTTTAGCTGACACCCCCTCCCAAGATGGACAGCTACTCCACCTTTCTCACAATGGGACAGTACATCACCCAGCAGGGGAACAGGGTTACCCATAAAGCACTGCAGCGTTCCAAAAGTTTATGGGGTAGAATGCAGGGAAACATCTCAGGGACGGGGCACTAGACCGGCTGGAGAGGGTAGATGGCTTTATCCGGCCGTGTCTGGTTGAAAGGGCTTGAATGTCAGTAGAAGGAGGACGGCCAGGTGACTGATGGCAGCTTTGGCTTCTGATGATACCGAGGCCGAGGTCAGCTTCAGGTCAGCAGTGTGCTTTCAGCCAATCAGAACGGGAGGCTCAAAACAATGAGGGCATCCAGAGCTGTAGAGACTGTTGAGAGATTTCAGTGAAAGGTAGATTCTGGTAACCTTTGGGTGAATTGCTGTTACTTGCTAGAATGGGGCTAGGCAATCTGGTCACCAATTCTGCCCCTTGGATATTATCCAACCATCATGCAACCTCTAATCTTGGTCAGGGTCCCTGGGAGGGCCTGGGCTGTCTGTCCTAGGAAGCACAGGGCACAAGGCTGTGTCATGACATGGAAAGGAATAAGTCGAGGACTGATGTAAGGTGAACGGAGAGGGGCTTCATTAAGCACAACACAAACGGTAACGGGGAAACAAAATGACACCGCAAAGGGTCCAAAAAGGTGCATGGGCAGTAAAGGCCTAGGGTCATATGGAGATCCAGGAAGACTAGCACAGGGACAGGCACAGGCAACAGGAGGGATGATGTCAATGACTGGACTGGGACTGATGAGACAGACAAGCCTCATATACAACGACTGACGAGGGTACACCAAGCAACAGGCGTGGCTCATTAAGGCCACATGGGGGGTGGGTGGTGGGGATTGGAGGGCTAGGAGGAAATGATGGGCAGGACATGGCTGGAAGGGGTACACCCTGGTCTAGATGTCTATTGCAGAGCACACACACACACACATACACACACACACTACTATCAACACATTAGATGCACAACCATGCTCAACAGAGATGCCAGTCGTGCGTAACTGCACGTCTTTGCACAGGAGAGCATGCAAACTCACACACACCCGGAGCAGAAGTGGAATTCAAACCCATCATCCCTTAGATGAGGCAGCAGTGCCATTTTATAACCAAAAAATGCAATAAAATTAGAAATCCTGGTCATAATATTAGGCATAAAACATTAATAACTGCTTATGTGAGGGACAAGTGAGGGAAATGACCCAGAATATGCTAAAGTGGAAGTCAAGAAGCTCGTGTTACGTGACATATAAGCAGTGATTGGCATTTAATACACTGCGGCACCGGTAACGGAAATGAAGTGAAAATATAATGGGCAGTTCCAGCAGTTTCTGTGAGGGGAGGTGACTGGAGCTCTGGACAGACACCACAGCTCAGCATTCTAGAGGGGTTCTGAGTCATCATTTAGGCTCATCACCCAGCGGAAAAGGTGGTGTGACAGTCAGCACAGAGACGACCTCAGTGCCTCCCCCCCAGCCCCAGACATTCTCCACGGTGTGGAGCAGCCATTCACCATGGCTCTGCGGCGGGCCCTCCTTCCCAACGTAGTGACGGCCAACGGGCACCTAGACCCACGCTGACTCACACATAATACACGCAGTGGCCACATTTGACACGGGGGTGACATTTCTGTCAAGGGCGGAAAATAACGTTTCTGACAAAGCATACTCTGCGAATTCTGACAAAATGGATTGTTTGGAGGGAAAAATGGACTCTCTTTTAATTCTGAGAGCTTTTCAGAGAGCTTCGTCTCACCTGGAGGACATTTAAGATAAACTAGGGTGAGATTTTGTTGGCTCGTGCTCTGAATATTTGATCATACAAGGTCGTCATTTCGGTTAATCAGTGGAGTTGATAGCTTTTTTCGGTAACTTACCAGGAAGCAAAACTCTGGTATACTTACAAAAACAAATATTACCTTCGTAATACTAAATAGTAAGATTAACAAGGTGCATAATTAACAGTGTGAAATCAAATATCTTTCATCTTTCTGAGACAAAAAACGAAAAATCAAAAATAACAGTGTACTTTATATACTGACACTTGTGTTTCATTTCCAGCTATAATAAGTATGATATTTTCACAGAACCTTCTAGAAGCCATGCTTCATGGATATTAGCACACAACAGCTTCTGAATGGCGATGCGTACACTAATGTCGTTACACCAGTCTAGTGCTTAAAAGTAGCCATAACAAAGTAAGTACACAGTCACCACTGTCATTGTTCACTACACGGTTGAAGTAGGTTGTATTTAGAGGCCTTTTGTTGGGTTTCACAATGCCTCAATGAAACAAACACAATCAATACACTTTTTTTTTTTCTTTTTAATTTCAGAGCCCTAAGAGATTGTACGGACCTCCCTCATACACACATCTGCCAGGTTCCTGCTTTTGAATCAAAGGATCAATGGATGTTTTTTTTGGCATTGTGCAAGTGGCTTACACAACTACAAAGAAATTTAATAGCAGCCGCCACAATGACATAAAGAACATACATACATATGTTCATACTTTCATCCACCCCCCCCTCTACCTGACTGGTTTCTGGTCATTGCCAGTTTCTCCTGCTTCACCTTGTTCTTGTTTACTGATGTCTTAGAAACGTTGAGCCTGGAATCAGCCTGCCAGGCAGTGTAGCCTTCTGCCAACAGAACCAGGATTAAATGCTATGCTGGGATACAGGAGAATAGGAAGGCACATATATACATTATATATACTTACTGTATATATATATATATATATATATATATATATATATATATACACATGTATATACAGGCATACAGCTACACAAAGGACAATAAATACCACATGGAATCAGTGATGGCTGGGAAGTACGGAACGTTTTATGGCTTCACCACTATTTTCCCTTCTATGAATATTCAGCATTCGTTGAATATATCTGTTATTGTCCCTTTGTTCATATTAGCATGTAGTTGGAAAATAGCAGCCCTTTACAAAGTCTTTCTTGAGCTGGAAATACAGTGATACTGCACTATAATTACAAATAACAAAAGCCAATGATGGGAAAAAGCAGTATTCAACATCACACTATAAACCATTCCCCCCAAATTAAGGGTTAGTATTTCATTTGTGCCTGCCGAGTGGAATAATCCATTTGTGCAGCCCAATTCTACCTTTCTTATTCTTCCTGGGGCATGGTTACAGCATCTTTACGTTTTATCAACAATATTATGCTAATGATCCTCAGACTGCATATCATTTGCCCACAGTCTTAATTAGCTGCTAAATCCATTAATGTGCGATAACTCCACCATATGAAATACATTCATGAAGAAAAGTGAATCATCGGCGATAACATCTAAAAGTTCTCTCTTCTATTTCATTTTTCCAAGACTTTTTTTTATTGTTTAACAATTTTCCTCATATTAACAAATCTGATTAACATCCAGCGTAAACTGCCGATCCACATATCCGGGATAGGCTCCGGACCCCCAGCCACCCGGAAGGATAAGCGGTTTCAGAAAATGGATGAATGGAATAAAATACTAAGAAATTTCAGTGACTGCACAGTATGAAAAGATTATATTACATATGTGTTCATATTCTTTAAAAACATGCCTCTTCATTTTGCTCGAATGACTAATAAATACATCTGTACTGGTTTGATCATCCTTCCCTCAACTTAGATCATTTCTCTTCAACATAAATCCAGTGATGGGTGACAACTTGCTTGAAGTCCTCAAGTTGCCTCGGGGTCAGGTTAGAGTACATAGCAAATGGGAACTCAGTTTATCACAATCTAGGCCAGTGACTGTAAAAGGGTTCATTACTCTAGAGTTTATTAAAACAGTGTTGCCTGCTCCTGGTGCGGGTGTCTGAAGCTGTACTCTGGAGAGACTACTGTTGTATTATTCATTATTGTTTGTGAATATAACATCATGATGTAAAGAATACTTGGATACTCTATACAGATATTCAATATATATCATCTCTAGTGATGAATTTGTATTCTTCCTTAATTGAGTCTAATTTGAAGGGTTGTTTATTTTATATGGGACATTCTTTAATTCCCGATCCTCCATTATTTAGAGTCATGATCCATGGTCACACACTGTTTATTAGTTTACCATCTGACATAAATGACGTTTTAGTTTCCTCTGCTCCGGCCACTCAATGCATTCTGTCTCTTGGCTGTTTAAAGACATTTTACCAGTTATCAATTATCATTATATCAAAATGATTTATTATTTCTCTTGAACAAAAAATAAATAGCAGCTTAATGCATATTAACTTATTGATATATACATACTGTAAGCATGTATACGTGTGTACTACAGTGTATGTACAGTATGTAACCTTATAAAGTATCTACTGTAGTGTAATTCTGTAAAATGAAGCGTTGCAGTAAGTATAAAATATACAGTATATTGCATATTGTTGGATTACGTACCTGTTATCTCTATGAAACATTTGAATGATTGAGGAATGTTCTCCCAACATTCGACACGGGAGCCTTTCAGTTTTACAGCAGTTTGTGAAACCTGAAGTAGCTCAATGTTGTCCTTCCTGACTTGGATTAGACTGTGAAGTAATGCCCCACCTGCCTAGGTGGGTGGTCAATCCTAAGTTACAACGTGGGCCGTTAACTGGATGTCATTCACACAGACACGGATACGATGAAAGTGTGCAATTTATGCAAAGTGCGGAGGTGTAAGAGGTAACACAAAAATAAACCATGACCAAGCTAAAACAACAAACCATAAACACTGACTATAAAGGGAAACCAATAAACTGCAAATTAAGCAAAAAAATCTGTCACACAAGCCAAACGCAGAACCTCCCCCCCCCCCACCGCCGAGTGTTTAAATACATGGCATCCAGGAAGTAGTGACACTTAAGTAGCAATTAATTAATCAATAAAGCAATCAATAACACAATTAACTAATAAAGAAATTAATCTATAAAGTGAGTAATAAAGCAATCCAGTAAAGTGAGTAACTAACAAAGCAAATGAGACAGAAAACCACATGGCAACAACACAATTCAGGATAAAAATATCAAACTTGAATACAAATAACTTTAATTCCATAGCATATAAAATACAGCTAAAATACATAAAATAACATGCAACGTTACACTATTGAACATGAATCACTTTAGTACCACAATATACAAATACAGCGCAAGATGTAAGGTGTAACATATAACATCAGAGAATGGTGGTGACTGTTATGATTATAGCTTCTGGCAAAACCTGGTAAAACAGCTCGGCACTGATACTGTGTGCATCTGTGCAAATAACACTCAACTTTTACTGCAACTTACAGATCCTGCTGAGAACTGACACTCCATCTTGGCATTTTGCACATCCTGAAATGCTACAGGCTCACAGGTCCTTCAGCACCTGAGTCTGAGCTATCAATCACGCAGCTTCTGCCCCCCTCAACCCCCGGGACTGCTTTAAAGGCTCTGGAATTGTGTCTGAAACAATGATACGATTCTTTAAGTTGCTTCGAATGAATAGTGATGAATAAATACAAAAGCACTTAGCCGCATGAGTGACGCAGTACAGTATAAGCAGAGCAACGCTGACTTGACAAAATCGCTGAATTTCCATGATAAAAGGGAAAATCTGTCCAGGTTCTTTGGCCACGCTGTCTCATTCCACAAAACATGCCGTATTGATGCAGGAGGTTTTGACTGCAATAAGGCGCACCATTCAATAAATGCAAGGCATAGCTGTCGCTAAAAAAATGGGCAGTTAAAAAAAATAGCTGTTCATTAATACTTAATCGTCAATTAATCGTCAATACTTGGGCAGTTTGTGCCACACGTGTTGCCGGCTTCCAAATCCAGTTGGCCGGCATACGTCATATGGCACCATGTGTGTGTTTTTTTTTCTTTTCAGACAGTTGGTTCCGACATGGTCCTCAGATCACAGGCACACGAGTTGTTTATTATTGGTCGTGACTTAGACAAGCAGACAACAGCCAGCATTCTCCTTCATTTGGCCCGAACAACATTCAGAATATCTGATCATATCTGGCTTTGACTTGATCCATATGTGCAGGAAATTAACAACACTGAAAACATCCAGAGCTTCTTCCATTTATATAATGTCCTTATTTAATGGGAGCAGCAGGATGCTGTAGTGGGAAGTACTGCTGCTCACACCTCCATCATTGGGGGCTTTCATGCTCTCCCCATGTATACTCTGCTATACTCCTACAGTCCGGGCTAAATGGTGTTGCTTGATGAAACATAGAGTGTGATTGTGTGGGTGTGAGTGTGCATGTGATGGACTAGAAACACTGTGCCCTGTGCTATTTGCCACATGCTTGTGCCCCCCTGCTAACTTGATCAGGATAAGCAGTTCAAAGATGGATGGAAGGATGGATGGGTTTTTTATTATATTTTCATAAGTGTCCCCTGAAGTGATTACTGCACTGATGTGGCCTGGCCTCTGTCACACAGGAAACTTTAACTGCAATGGAGTGATACTTGTACCTTGAAATACATCTGGGGTTCACGAAATTAAAGAACCTCAGGAGCTGCCACTCAGAGTATTGATGGGAGCATCACAGAGGGGCCGATTGCCAGCACACCAGGATCAGAGCATGGGAGCAGCCTCTAACAGTGAGACATGTGAATGCGCTACAAAAAAATAGCCCAAGCTATGAGTATGTAAATCATTTGTTCCCCGATGCAAATGTGTACAACGCAAATCGGGGAGGTTCCATGAACCAGGGATAAAGTGAAAGTGAGTCACAGCATCACGTAATGAGCAATATGGCTCCTACAGTGGTTCAGATTGCACAACTAGACAATTTAGATGCACTAGAAAATGGAGAATAATGTGAATATGGTGTTTTGAACCCTACAGAATATAATCTGGCTTTGATAAAAAGCAGAAGCATACTATGTCAACACATTATTATTAGGCACGGTGAGCGATGAGGCAGATGATATATTGCATGTCTCGCCAATATCAGAGTAAAGTATGACAGGGTGATATAAGCTTCGGAAAAACACCGTGTTGGGAAGTGCAGTGTCATATTATGAGAAGGGCAAAGTCAATATGAGGAATCAAGAAGGGGGGGGGAAGTGTTGAATATTTTATCAGCATTTTTTACGCCTTATCTGAACATTACCAGGTTGGTGTACTTTGTGATGAGGTTATTAGGGACAGAATTGTGATGGGCATTCTGGACAGGGAATTTTTGAGAATGGCTGCAGACCTCGTCTTAGCCAAAGGCATCTAGTGTGCCGGGCCAAGGAAACTGGGAAAAAGCACCAGCCAGGAGTGAGAGCAGGAACTGAAGAAGCCACTGATCATGATAATGAAAATTACTAAGCTGAGTAAATCTGTAGTGAGAGAGTTGAGACGGAATGGTATATTTCGTGTTGGAAAAAGGCACCAGTGGAAGGACTGTCCAGCTAAGGAAGTAGAAAAGTGCCACAAATAGGAGCCTGTGGAAGCCTGCAAAATCATGCAAGCCCCCCACCCAGGGAGTCGGATTGATGATGACATGCACTTATTGGAGAGCATTTCTCTGCAAAGGTGTCCAAGTCATTGATGCCAATTCTGGAATTCTGGCAAATTCCTCTGGCCCAGGAGTCATCTTTACATGCAGCATTTGTTACCCTCTCCGGGAGATATTGCTTCAATGGGCTCCCATTTGGCATGTCTTCAGCGCCTGAACATTTCCAGTGGCAAAATGTCACAGATGCCGAGGAGCCTCGGAGGAGTGCTCTGTATCGTGGTTTTTGGCCGAGACAAAGAACATCATGATATCTGCTCGCACCTGGTCCCGTGGCATCGGCAACAGGAAGGCCCCTCATGGAATGAGAAGTCTGAATTTGCAAGAGACAGTGTGCTGGTTGTTGGACAGACGATAACAGTGACAGGTATTCAGCCAGATCCTGGCGAGGTTAGGGCCATTATGCAAATGCCCGAACCAAAAAAATATGTGTCTTAGCATGGCCAACTGCTTAGCAGAACTTCCCATCTGCCCGCATTAACTACACCTTTTAATGGCTAATCTGTGACAAGAATGAGTAGTGCTGTGGAGCACAACAAATGCCAGCTCTCCAGCAGCTCGAAGAGGAACCGAGTTGTCCCAATGTCCTGGCTCAGTACTCCCCCACAGCTAAAACACGGGTAGCTGTGGATGCATCTTTGTACAGCCTCAGGGCCGATTTAATGCAGCATAAGCAGATGGGACCCGGAGACCTGTCACTTACCTCTCTGAGAGCATAACAGAGGTAGGGAAGCAGTATGTGCACGTAAAGAAAGAGGCGTTGGCTGTCACCAGGGTGTGTGAGCTACTGTCTTCTTACCTGCTGGGACTACAGTTCAGGACGAACCACAAACCTCAACTTCCACTGCTTGGATACGGAGGTTTGGCTTAACTGTGAGAAATGAGATTCCGTCTACATCCAGTCAGATTCACTTTCAACATCCGGGGAAATTGCTCATTACAGTGGACACTCTCTTACAAGCTCCCGAAAATGAAGTTCGGATTGAGTGGGATGTGGAAGTTTTCCTTAATGCAATATGTGCTGCCATTCCGACTTCAAAGATATACGTGCAGCAGATAATTAATGTACAGTGTCCTGATAAGACATGACAGCAAGTGACCTACTACTACTGTATATGCATGGCTGCCTAACAAATTTCAGATTGGACTAGAGGTAAAATCCCACTGGCATGGATAAGAGAACCTTTACCTTGTGCACCTTCTGCTGTTGAGCAGTCAAAAGCTAGCCGTACCATCATCTCTTCTTAAGAAGGACTAACAACAGATCACCAGGGCTTCCCGGGCATCACAAAATGCTGAGCACACACCCAGCAGACTATGATTGCAGCAATGAAACAAGTCTTTGCTAGACACTCTGTTTTGGGAAATTGGTCCTCAATTTTCTTCTGACACTTTTAAAGCCTTTGCCTCCACTTTCTAATCTGACCAAGTCAGGGTTGTCTACTCTGTTGAGCTGGCTGGTGTGAGATTTTCAATTCGAGATAAGTCTGCATAGACATGCACACGCATTTACATGTATATAACAGTCTTATTACTTATAAATAATATAAATATTCTAACAAATATTATAATATAAATATTCTGTAGGGTTCGCAAACTACCACAACACTTTTAATCAAGCTACTTTTAGGTTTATAATAGAATAACATATATTTGCCATAAGATCCCTTTTGTGAGTGTGAGAATCTAAAAGCATGAGCGGCATGCTAGATGCGTGAGAGTTGATGAACAGCCCTTGTTTTTGGTTGGCTAATGCTGAGGCAGAGAGTGCTGTGGGCATGGTCAGAGGTCTGTTGGGAAGGTATTATTAGCTTGCCATTCTACTGCATTATAATGACACTGAGGCACCTCCGTTCAACTGTGCCACAGCTGTCAGTCTCACTCAGGAAATTCAAGGGAGCTGTCAAGGCAGGACACTTCATCAGTATTCAGCCGTCGTCGCAAGCGTCCTCTGGCCCACCTGCAACCAGGCCAGAGAGTGTGGCTAACAATGGAACTGACTGCAGGTGCAGGAGCCAGGTGGACTTGGGCGGGGTGGGGTAGGGGGTGCTCAGAAACACCAGGATTCACCTGCACCCACTGGGTCAACCATTTGATTCAAACCCAAAGACAGCTGATTCCAGATGTCCAGATGCCTCATGTGAAACATCATAGTGTGTGACAACCTCCAAGGCAGCGCATGACTCATGGCAACCTGAGAAGTTAAATATGTCCGTACCGGATACTGAATAAGTATCTGCTGATGCATCACTAAAATTTCAAAAGAATTTAGTGTTCCCACAAGTGAACACAAGGTCCTGAAAACAGGAAGTTTTCAGCTACTAAAAACAATTTACAGTGAAAGTGAAGTTTATATTGCGTTTGCGGTCTAAAAGTGGATGGGTGTCCCAGAAGTGATTACTTTTTGGGTGTTGCCTCAAAGTTTGAGTAAGAGATGTCAGACATTTGTATATTGCTTCTGTTTCACTTATTCATAGTCAAATAATACAACATCTTTTTCCTGGCTTGAAAAGTAACATGGTGTAATTCTCACTGAGACAGCTGTAGGATGCCAACAGTAGGGGCAAGGTTGAGTGTTTGAAGATAAATATAATTTCACACTGGTATTAATGCAAGCAGGAAGAAATCACAACTTTGATTCTATGCTGAATTTCATTTAACATGCACAGTTGCAACTGTTTACGTGCAATCTGTCCCTTTCATAAGGAACACCAATTAACATGCTTTACGATAATTCATTCAAGAAGCATTCATTCAAGAAATTATGTGCACAGTAAAAAGTCAGTTAAAATATACAATGAAAATCTTACTCTGCATATCCTAAGCACTAGAAAAACACAAATTAAACACGAAACACAAGTATCAAATTAAGTTGCTAAAACCAGAGCACAATTAAACAGCCAGTAAATAAAATAATAAAGAATGACAATAAATATGACTGTTATGCAAATATTACAAAGGAGTAGACAAGTTTGAGGCAGATTACTGCCCAGTCCTATGTAGGGGTGGGTACCGAAACCCGGTACTAAATGAGCTCTGATGTTAACAGTATTGCTTTCGGTACAGGAGCAATTAATGAAAATTATTTTTTTTGTTTCTACATAAACTTAATTTTTCCCAGTTTATCTGGCCAGTTACTGATTATGTTACATCGGCGGCGGGATGAACGACCCATACTGCAGGCTGCGGGTATGAAGCCCCTCACAGGTGTGTTTATTGAGGAACCAACATGACCGTGAACCACGGGAAACATGAACAATACTCGACAAGGGGAACGGGATGCAGACTGGCTAAATAGGGCAGGACATCAAGGAGGAAACACAAGGCAGGTGTGCCAGGCTAACAAGAGGATTGACACATTAGGCAAGTACAACGAGGATCAGGTGAGGCTGATTAAGCCCCGCCTGAGGGAAACACTGGGAAACAGATACGTAGGACGGGGCAGATCGTGACAGATTAAAACATTAATCTAGAGTGTTTTCTCACGTGCACGATGCAAGGGGAAACTCTCACATACGTGCCTGGTCGCGCCCACAGATGCTGATGTCGCTACTCTTTGGTGGGAAAAGTTCTGTTCATACAGCAATACATTGCTGTATTGTTTTGTGAAATTTAATTTTGCATTTCACATTTAATGTAAAATGCTGAATAATAATGCAAATTTGTTGAATAAATAATAAATTACTAATAGTGATTTGTTAAATGAAACAATGTTAATTATGTTGGTAATTAGATTTTTTCAATATGTACCTATAACAATACCGTTAAAGTACCGGACCAATAAGCAGCACCGGAAAGAGTAGTAGTACCGTTAAAATCTTAACAATACTCATCCCTATCCCCTCCTATGTGTGAGTATATAATGCAACAAATTTTGCTTTTCCACTGGCCAATATATGAAATATACCCTTTTTTCCTTCAGATAACCAATGCATGCTGATGCAGAACACTGGAATCTCCATGCATTTTGACCAATCAAAAGGTGGTGACACCGCATCCAGCTCTGTTTGGTCACCCTCTCAGCGTAAGCAGGGCCATGTCCGTACGGGTTCGGCTCAGGTATGGCTCGGTTAATCTGACCGTCAGTTTCTTGGAAGAGCCCCATATTAGAGAGGAGAGACCAGCTTGTTGTGCAAAGTCTGCAGAAGTCTGTGTGTGTGTGTGTGCATGTATGGGGGGGGGGGGGGACTTACAAATAGCACCACAGTGGCTAGATGTCGATTATATCAACAGAATGGGTGGTGTTGGAGTGAGAGCCATTCACAGGCCTGATGGCTAGCAGGTAGAGACTGTTCCGTAGTCTTGCGGTCCTTGTAGCGTCTTCTTCATGGTGGGAGCGTGAATAATCTGTGCTGGAGGGCGGGGGGGGGTATTGTCATTTACGCTGCTGTCGGCCTTCATGATGAAGCAGGCAGTGGCGATTGCTCGAATCTATGTGTTTAAAAAACCCATATAGACTTGCATTTTTATGTTACAAAGGAAGTTTCAATACAAAGATATAGTATTTTATTAAATTATTTTTGACGTGTCGCTGTTTGCGTGGAGGGACATAAATTAAAATGAGGTGAAAGGAAAGCAAATCGCATACAAATTTTGATGCTATAGCATTTAAAACAATGTGAGTCGATAACTTTAACATTATTTATTTATAACAGTAGTGATTGTCTTAACATCATTTTATGTGCCTTCACAAATATCCCATCGGCAGTCGGTACAAAGATATAAGCTACACGTTTGTTTGCTTTGCGGCAACTTTATAAAGGTCTCAGAGGTTCGCATTCTGAGCGGCCTTGTCCCCGCCCACTCAGACGTCAGACAGTGTCTCTGGCGTTGGCGTTCAGGGTGGCAAGAGCGACTGCTGGCATCCTCGACGCACGCAGTGTGAACATAGCATAAGACTGCAAGAGAAGTTCCACTTCCTCAAATATGTCAGAAAATAATTGTTCAGATATGCATCGTATTAATATTGCTTTTAGTGCACTAAAATGCATTCAACTTCATGACAAGCTTGTTCAGAATAAACTAATTATCGTAGATTGCCTGACGCAGCACAGTGCATTAAACCTTATTGAAGCGCAGCTTCAATGGACTTCTATGGCACGGCACAGAATAGCTTTTTTCGCTGCAGATAAGCTAGACGCTTATTGGATAAATGCAGCAAAATCGTCACTTCCAGGGAAGCTCAGCTTCTCTGGGAGTGAATGGAGCAAAGGGCCGGTGGGTATGAAGGTTTTCGGGATAACCTTTGGGTCATCTTGTTTGTTACCTGGTTTGTTACCAGATAGTTAACAGATGTTTGTATGTAGATGTTTGTTTGTAATTATACTCCTGCCCCCTAGGGGTCAGTATAATTCCTTAGAGGAATAT
The DNA here is from genome assembly GCA_026780765.1 of Petrocephalus schoutedeni. NCBI lineage: Eukaryota > Metazoa > Chordata > Actinopteri > Osteoglossiformes > Mormyridae > Petrocephalus > Petrocephalus schoutedeni. Next base: position 3,165,725 of record JAODKL010000027.1, on the reverse strand, counting down.
AAGGAAAAAGAGCCTATTTAAGGGCAAGGGTGGTCATGTTTGTTGAGGCTCAGAGTAAAAGAAGTGCTGTTACTCCTTATTTGAGGAATGGGAAGTGTTCATGGCTCAAGATGATTTAGGTTTAGTTAAATGGGGGATGTATAATTTATTTATTTTCAGAAAGGACTTTCTTTTTCCTGGTTTACTTGCAACTGCCAACCTTCTTTTTCTGGCTTCAAGTCATATCATTATTTGGATCATCCTCACCTAGCAAAGGATGGCGGTTACCACTTTGGACTGTGTTATCCCTCAGTTGCATGGCTGTCCATTTCAACAACAGTTTTCTTAAGTTATTGCTAATTCCTTATTTATCTGTACGTTTGCTGGGGTCATATGCTCACCTTGTAATAGTGAATATTCTTTGGTCTGTGAACTCATGATGTATTTCTCTTTAAACCACCCTGAAATGTCCCTCCCTATGTATAGTGTGTAACAGGATGGTTCTGAGGCAAGAATCAACAGTGTTACAAGCTGTTCAAACCCAGGTGTGAGGACTCTTCAGCCAATCAGTCCTCTAATTAGTAATCTAATTAGGGAGTTGCAGTGAAAACCTGCACATACCACGGCCCTTTCTGGATAAGATTGGCCACCCCTGCTCTACATTCAGAAAGTATTGATTCCTCATGACCCAGAGAAAAATAATGGATAGGGAAAAATCATTTTAGGAATATGCATGTAACAAATGAGCCATATATCAGTTCTCAGGCGGCTGCATGTCGCATTTGCCGGCTTGACCAGTCATCTTTTTATGATCTTCTTTCTGAAGAGAAATACTGCGTCCCCGACAAAACCTGTCCATGTCCCATCCCTGTGTCACATGGTTCTGTTCCCAGGGTGACTCCTACCCTTCTGAACACATTCTGTAGTATTGCTGCTACAAGTAAATACCACTGTACCCATCTCAGTATAGGTGGATTCAATTATGTAATAGTCATACGCTATCGCGCAATATATTCATCCCTTTCTTGACTTGCCATATTCCACAGTTTTTTAATGGTACAATAATAACATCATGTTATCGTACCCCAGGGTGAAAATTTGATTGCTGGATTAATCAGATATAAATATCAATTACTGAATACAAATAATGGGTTAGATCAAAGAGCAGATGTGAGGAAGACTGCCAGCAAAGAGTGAGCATTTCTGGCAGTTTTATTTTTTTGTGTTGCGTTCTGGACCTCTGGACTTGCTTTTAAACATAGTCTAAGATATATTCCTCTCTTAGATGTATTAATTTTCACACGTCCTGGTGACTTGAGATTAATCTACAGCTCTGGCATCATCATCATCAGGACCAAAAGCATTCTGACAGAAAGCAGAGCAGCAGTGATTCAGGTTAATGATTAAGCTTGCTTTGTATTACTTGTTACTGTCATAAAATAGAATTTATCTGAATTAAGCTATCCATCTATCTTCTTTAACTGCTTATCCTGCACTGGGCTGTGGAGATCCTGGGGCCTACCCCAAAAACCACACTGCAAGGGGCAGGGGTGCCCTGGGTAGGATGCAAGGGAACCAGGTAATTAAATATACAATGGTTTCAACATCCAAATAATAACAGCTTCTCTCATTACACAGATGGCTTCTTGTTGCAGAAATGCAAAGGTCATTCTGCTACTCACTTTAAAACTGTTGAAATATGAGAGAGGTCCTTTTTTGCGGAATATCGCTTCCTTTTGACAGACCTGCTTGGAAAATTGCCTTTTTTTCGCGATGCTGTAAAATCAAAATGAAATTCACTGCTAATCTAGTTCTGCGCAATAAGCTTTATGCTTGCATTTTACAATATAAGAGTTATGGTTTAAAATTTTATTATTTGACATAAAAGGACAAACCATGGAAAAGAACTAAGAACGGCAGGACAGCAAATAATTAAACAAAACACTGAACCACTCTATGCCTCAAAAGTCATGTGTTATGTTTTTTTTTTTTAACCATTATGTGAAAATTGAGATTAAAAAGGATACCATATATGCACTCTGACCTTGATCTGCATACGTGTCATCTACAATCAGGGTGACATTCTGCTTAAATCGAGACCCATCGGAAATAGCAGAGAAAGGCCAGTAAAATTAAAGGGGTAAGCGAGAGATGATTGAGCTGCAGTCCATTTATAAGGCATCCTTCCCCTCAGTTGAAAACTTGTGTCATTGACACAATGGAATAAGCACATGCAGGTGTGTTTGAAGCTTCTAAAACTGCACGGGTGTTTTTCTCATTGTGTAATTTCAAGTGAAACATTCCAGTTGGCTCCTCTTACTCATCTGTCTAGCTGTCTCCTTACTGCTGATGCCGGGCAGGGCCTCCTTTTTTTGCCATTTCTATGTAGCTTTTCTACCCCTGCTGCATTTATTAGAGTATGTAGGGAGAACGTCACCAATCCGCTTTTTACACTCCAAATACATTAGACCCACAGCTCCTTTCATTAAAGCATTTCTATGTGATAATCCTACAGGGCAGCAGTAAGATCTCAGGGAGACTTCATGAATTGATATTAAGTTCAGTAATCACAAGCACTACATATATCCATGGGTTTGCTACACTGTGACAACCACTTAAAATCATTCAGTTTCATAGTCAGTTTCAAAATGATATCCTAATGGCTATTACAAGAGAACTTTCCATGCTGTACAATGAGGAAATAAGCTTTGGAAAAGAGATATCATTAACCTTATTTCATATGACTCCATATGAATAATAAACACAACATATATGATAGAAATGGGAGAAAACTAAATGGACAGCAACATGTCCCTCCGTCTGCTTTCTCTAAACAGTTTCCCAGTGCAGGGTGATGATAAGACTGCAACCCATGCCAGGAAGCCCCAGGGACAGAGGACACACTGGGAGGTATGTCAGGCCACACACACACAGCCACACAGCACTGGGCGACGGACACACCGGTTCATCTAAAAAGCATGTTTGATCTCCAAGTACTGAGAGCAAACCTATGGAAACAGGGGAATACGTATACAGCAGAAATGCAATTTCAATTATCTACTTATTACTGTGCCCCCCCCCCCCCCAAAAAAAAACGTTAAATGTGTAACGACATGTTTTCTCATTGTTCCTTTGCCCTTTGAGGGTTATAAAAAAGTATGACTTTCATTGCTCATTTTTTCAACTTTAAAATTAGGCTAAAATGTCAGATTCCCTTTTATTCAAAAGAGAGTACAATGTACTTTATTAATACTGTATTACTGTACTGTTGAGGACGTCTTACTGTGCACAATTTCTCATTTACCATACTTGAGTACGGGAAAATCACTTAGATAGTTTGCTATTATATGTGGTTTCAGCTATCCTCACTAATTTGTGGAATGTATCACCCCCAATAGGGGGTGACTGCTGTTCTCCAAAAAGACAGAATCCAGTAAATGATTTAACAATACAGAGGCAGAAAAGGAAATTTACATCATGCTGATATTAAAAAATTAGCACTTGCTCCTGCTGACCAATAAAGTGACAGCAACTCCTTAAGGTGACACACCATACAGTTCCGCAGCGCAGTTCCGAAAGTCTTTATTGTTTCGGCTAGAATGTCGATATCTGACCCCTTAATCAGCTCAGCCGTTGTTTCACTTCACACCTGAATCCTTCCCAGGGTCGTTTTTTGGCCTAGTGTCCAGGATTAGAATGCCTTTGCTCTGACTCAAGTAAGCATAAGGCCTCAGCCTCTTATCACCCCATGGGAGACCCACCTGCTGCAGGGATTATATGAATTTCTCAGTTACACTGCCTTGAGGATCAATGTGTGTGGCTGGCATGAACAGGGAAAATGCATGATAAAACATAGGGACTTTATAAGTAATCCTCAATTCGCTTGTTTCACTTCTTAATTTCAATACAACGTATATGAAACCATTTGCCTGAAATTTACACATTTGAAAGGAATAACAATAATAATAATAATGAAAAATTACAAAATTCTAAAATAAAATTTTTTGAGCTATTCCTTTAATTCCTGCCATTGACCTTTGCTCAATGCTGAAGGACAGAAGCAACTAGCAGAAATATTTGCCTTTAAAATGTCAGCCTTTTCAATAAACAACGTCAATGTTTTTTGAGCTAATATAGATAAGAAGGCAAAATGAGAATAGGAATTTTATTTCAATTAAAAAGACATTAGAGGCGCATTTAATGGTGTTGAATCAATTACCAAACAACTAGGGTGCATTTATTCATGGCAGACGATATTCCGAATAGCCCTGAATCACAGTAAACTTCTTCAATGGACCTTGATTTCCCTATAAGCAGCTGAGAGGGGAGAAATGACAGAGGAAAATTAATGAAAATGGCTTTGAAAAACATTAAAACTACGGGAGGGAGTCCGTTCTGGAGCTTCCATTAAGAAGCCACAAAGCACTGAACCTTTTGGTATGCTTCAGTGATGTACACTTCCTGTTCTGAGAGAAACCGGAAATGCAGGTCCACTGATGGAGGAGAATCTTAGACCTTATATGGGAATATTTTTCACAGCGTTCACAGACCAAAAAAATGACCTACCATATCATACCAAATAATACATACAACTTAAAATAACATTAATATAGAATAAAAGCATGAATGATATGATAAAAATACACGTTATATTAAGGAAATTGAATAAATATAGTCATGCGTTGCATTGCAGGGATGCGTTCTGAGAAATGCATGATTAGGCAATTTTGCCGATGTGAGAACATTATGTGTATTTGCAGAAACCCAGATGGAACCTACTGCACACCTAGGTTATATGATAAATACATAAACTAGTAACTTACTTATTATCGAGTTTTATGTACTTAACATAATTGAATGTGTTAAACTTTCATATGACTGGCAGCACAGGATATCTATAATAGGCTGATAAATTGTTTAGGCGGTGCATGGAGAAGGGAAACGGAGAATCCACGGAGTGGCTCCAACAAATTGTAGACTTTATTAAACTCAAGAAAGGAACATAAAAGGGGCTTCCAGAAAAGAAAGGAACCTCAGGGAGTCAAAATAAAACATGAAAAATAAGTATTAACTAAAGAAACTTCACAGACGCATAACTAGGGAACATACCAAAACAGGGAACAGTGACCCATCAAGGGCACTCAGATCTGCTGCTGGTCCTGAAATCTAGGCTTAAGATTAGGCTTGAGCTTAGTGTTTGCGATCATAGCTCCAAAACTGGAATGAGCTTCCTCTGTATATTCGTCTGGCACCAACATCATCTGTGTTTAAATACCATCATAAAACATACTCTTATTCACTAGCTTTTAACTCAGTGTAAGAGTTGTCTTTTGCCATTGTTGTTTGTTTACTACATAGGTTTGTGTTATTTTTGATTGTACAGTACTTTGTTCAGCTACTGTTGTGTGAAATGTGCTTTATACATATATTAAACTAGACCAAGCTAAACCACATCCAACACACAGTAATAACTACAGAACTATGTGGACTACAAGCATGCAGACTAGTACAATGACTGACTAACGAACAGAGTGACGGCTGATACTTAAATCAATACAGATAACAAAGGATAACGGGGGGCAGTTGTGGACCATAACAAAATCAACCAATCAATAAAGGCATGGAACAACAACAAACAGGTGGAATAGATTACAATTAATAAGGACAGGAGCCAGGAAACACGAATTGCCAACAACCCTAGGAAAGATTAGGAACACGAGTACCTGAAATCCCTCATACTCCACTACAGAAAATGGCTGATCTTCCAATGTAATCATCTCTGATATTTCAGTAGTTGTGTCTTTAGCTCTGTTGCTGCGAACTTTGAATATTGATGAAGTTTAAATATCGGCCAGCAATATCAGCATCCATCCATCCATCCATTTTCCAACCCGCTTATCCTGTTCAGGGTCGCGGGGGGTCCGGAGCCTATCCCGGAA
>JAODKL010000027.1:3145417-3155953 GCA_026780765.1 Petrocephalus schoutedeni | reverse complement strand
CCCCCTACCAGTAATCGAGTAGCAAATAAATGAATACAAGTTTCTCTGGTTAAGCACAGAAAAAACACCATATTATACGTCGTTAGCTACAGAGAGCGGAAGCATGGCTTGTTGGATGCTGCCATCGCCCAGCATCAGTACTAGTCGAAAGTATCGTACAGAGTATTGCGAGCCCAGGAACAGATCAAAATTCACAGTTGACTACTGAATGTACATTGCTATCGCTCCATCATAAAGTAAATCAGAAAGCATTTGTATATCCTGAGTGTCGCCATGTTTTTTCCTCACAGACCTCAATGACACCATCCAGAAGTCTGTGTCTCAGTCTAAGGTCCAGCTCAGCCCCAGTGACAACAGAATAAGGTGGGAAAGTAGAAGTTCATAAAACTAAATAATGAAGCATCTATCTGCAGAAGAGCATCAATGTAATTAAATTTCAATGTAGTGGTGATTACGGAAGAAGTAAAGAATTACAATGGTGAGAAATGCATTAATTCAAGAGAGCTCAGTCTCTTGTTGAGTATTCTGCGTGTGCCCGGCCTTCCCCATGGTGGGACCCACGCCTTTCCTCCCCTGTCTGCCTGCCTATTGTGCCCTGCGGCCACATGTCATATCATGAATAGGTCGGCGAGACATCAAGATGAATCCTTCTGAACTCGTCAAGGCCCCTCCCCTCCACCCTACGTGAAGCATGACAGTAGCTCCATTGTAAATATTTGAGGCGAGCCGGGGCCTTGATGAATTGAGTCTTCAGAGGCTTTCACAGAAAGGGGAAGGGTCTTAGACCCCCGGATCTTGACCCTCGCTCTTCGTACCTACTTTTCCCACTGGTTGCTCCACTAAAATGTACATATTGCCCCTTGGCTGTGAATCACAAGAGATCAGAAATAGATTATATACACTATGCAGCATAGAAAAATTTTATATAAATTGAGTTCTTTTTGAGTAACAGTTACGCATTTTAGTTCTGACTCTCATATCCAACCATCACACTTTAACTACTTACTTGAAAGCCCTTTGATCATTGTTACTTATTCGGCTTTAATGGTGTCACAAACTATAACTTTTCAAATTAAATGCTAAATCTCCACTCTTGCGGTGTGATGCGATGGTCACAGATTGTCTAGCATGTCCAATGACCCCCACAGCAATGGAATACACAAACAAACCTCTTATTCCAAATCACTTTCTTTCTTATTAATGCTAAAGACTGATCCACAAATTGTTACGGAGGATGTATCCAGAGTGTGTCCAGTCAGCACCATGGGGTTTAATAAAAGGGATTAATTCAGCCTTTGTAAAATTATCCTAAATCCAGCATGGCTATAAATTAATGCCCTTTGCTTAACAAATTACAATATCCAGTAGCATATTTTCCAATCTTAGACTAGATGGCAAAAGCATAGCCAAAGGCAGAGAGATTAATTTGGAGCTGAACTGAGGGGGGCCGTCTGAATTCTGGTCATATTGGCTGGAAGCAGCATCTTCTCTTCCAACCGATGTAGTGCGAAAACTCCAGGCTTATCCAGGCTCTGGAAATTTCATACAAAAGTTATGTAAACAGACACTCCTCCTCAAGTCTCATGTGAAATGACTGTCTGTCCAGTTCTGGGAACAAAAAGAGCAAGTGGGGTGAGAGACATTGAGCTTATTATTTACCCTTCCGAATGAAGCAAGTTAATGCGTATTTCAGCGTAATAGCAGGACGCATTGCTGTGCCTTTGCAGCTGGTAATATATATATATATATATATATATATATATATATTATATACACATATATGCATGTTTAAGTATACTTTTATATGAGTGTTTATATCTTCATATGTGTGTCTTTTTATTAGCAAATAGATGTATAAATCCTGTGTGTATATACTGTATTTATTTCAATCTATCACAGTACTTCCCTATTAACTTAGATCTGCCCAGTACTCTAAAATCATATCATAAACAACATACATGCTAAAATACCTTCTGTTTTTGTATTAATCTATTTTCAATACAAAATGAAATGTACTGTTAACTTAAATAAAAGCCACATAAATATGCATTTATTTTCCTACCTACCTACCTAACATTTTTACACATTTCTGCTTATCATACTGTTACTGTTAAAATTTATGAATTATTCATTTATTTCAAAACTGTTTTTTTTTTCCTCATGTGTTGGAGAGTAAGGACGGAGTCTGCGTGCGAAAGCATGGAAGCGATGAGAATGTGGCAAATCACCAATTCTCAAATTTAGCACCCCGACTGAAACCCCAGCCATCCTCAGCTCCAATCACAGCTGAGGTTAGTCATCATAAGAGGGAGCGCCGCAGTTCTGTCATCCCTCCTCTAATTGGTCAACCGTTCAGCATGCTAGGGAGCCTGTTCAATCAAAGGGTGCATATTATTCCATGTCACTCACTCAGCCTCACATGGCTACAGGCATGTTTTGGACTTTAAAATCATTTGAAAGTCGGGACCAAGGATATATTTCATGTTAAATTATGCAAAACTGAATATGCTGTGCTCCATCTTGGGTCAGATGTTAATTTTTTAAGTTTGTCTTAATGAAATAAATTTTACTCTGTGAATGTGTGTTGTGAATGTTCACGATGTGTGAGCTGATTGACTGACTCTGAATTTTTTTTTGAACAATTGACTCAAGCTGGACTACTACATTAGTCCATTTCCGTATTAAAATTGAGATTCAAAGAACTTTGACTATTAGTTGTTCATGAGCTATTCAAAATTAAAAATATGAAGTTTTTATATAGAACAGGGGTAGGTAATCTTATCCAGAAAGGGCCTGCTGTGTGTGTCGGTTTTTGCTGCAGCTCCCTAATTAGGTTACTGATCCAAGGACTGATTGGCTGAAGTGTCACACCTGGGTTTGAACAGCTGACCTAAAGGTTATCCCAAAAACCTGCATACACACCCTCTGAGAATGAGTGCCTTCCCCTGGTATGGAAAATATAGGTATTGGCATAATGAAACACAAATATTTACAAAAAATGTCAAATCGTTTCAACATGGCACCACACTAGTGGAACCTCATTGCAGTAGCTCTAAATTTGAATGTCCAAAGGTTTTTCTTGCTCTGTTACCTGCGCATTATGGGATCGGTGCCAAGCACAGGGCTAGATGCCTGTCTGTAAGAAAGCATCCTGGTTTATTCTGTGTGTATCGTTTTTAATCCTCTCATGATATCATGCTCAAATATTACAGGATACATCTGTGATGCTACATACAAAGAAAGTAAAACTAAGTACGCTCTTGATCATAAGCATTTTGCATTTTGTCCACCAGTTTTCCATAACTGCATTATGGTTAGGGAACAGCGCTTGTTATTGGAACATTTCTGGTTCGAATCTCTGACCAGCGAGGTACCACTGAGGTACCCTGAGCAAGCTACCGCCCCCACGCACTGCTCTCCGGTTGCTAATAAAAGCTGCCCACCCCTATGCCATGGTGTCACATATGTGTTACATGCAGAGGGGAGGACACATTTCATTGTCACTGTATGTGCTGTTGTGTGTCAGCAATGATAAATAATCACTTTCCCTTGCTTGTGCAAGGTTGCCATAACAAGGCATGTACTGACACACACTATGGGTGATTTAGAGACACCAGTAAATCTAAATGCATGTTTTTGGACAGCAAGTCAAACAGTCAAACATGGTCAGAACATGGAAATTCGACACACAGACAGGGAATCACACGCACAACCCCAGAGGTATGAGGCTACCTTGTTAGCCACTGAGTCACAGTGCTACCCTAGAAACACGTATATTACCAAATTTAAACTTCAAATGGAATGTGTATAAATGTTTGGCAGGTCTGTGTCTTTAAGAAAACTGAGCAACGTCGCCCCCTAACACAGCATATAAACACTGCGCTCCATGTGAATTCTGATAACTGTGTGATGGCGTAGCTGTTGCCTCGGAAGAAAGCTTAGCAATGGAGAACGTCTCGCACCCTGCATGTCTCACACTCCGCCATGCCAACAGGTACAGTACAGGGACGGGGCACGGCTTTGAACCGGGGTGGAGCCCCGTACGGAATCAGGCTACTTTTATGTGCGACATAAAACAAATTTCAAAGCAGAGCTTGATTACTTAGGGAAGAAAGAGTGATAAAAGCAAAAAGTTTGATTTTACTCCACGGAATAATTTTGACGACGAATAATAACGAGAGAAAAAAAAAAACGTTACAGCGTAGAATTCTATTACCGCTCGACTACTGCCAGAGGCGGGATAGGCAGCCTCCACATAGACATATTTGCATATTTATAAATCCCTCAGAATCAGGGCTATAAACCATATATTTTATGTGACAGGGGACCAAGAGAAGCCTTCTGGAGAAAGTCGTGCAATAATTAGTATTAAAGCTCAATCCTATAAGGGATATGTTATTCCTACCTTGCTTTTTTTTTCATTTCATAATGTACCTGCAACTGTTTAACTAGAGTGCCTGCCTGGGTCTTTATTTTCCTCCCTGTCATGGGATGCTTCTGGATATGATGGAAGGAAGTGGTTCCTGTCCTTGCCCCTGGCTCCTGTACCGACTCACCAGGTGTTGTGAGAAGGTATCTGGTCTGGACGTTGTTAACATCAGAATGGAAGCCATCTGCTACTAAATCAATCCAGCAGCTATTAAAGGCTTCGAAACTGGCGTCGCTTCGCAGCCCCGGGATGCTCTAATTTGGCAGAGGCTCCTCTGGGGGAAGGAAGGAGGCCTGGCGGAGGCTGCATGTTTCATTGTCGCGTGGACCGCCCTTACGGCCGAGCCAGAGAGGGCCTAGCAAATGGCCTTCAGTGGAAACTTCAAGCTGTTGACTGGATTTGGTCCCAAAGTTTTTTGTATATGACTTAATGAATCTTATCTATTGAGGGACTTAGGCAGGATTCAACCTCTATGTAAATGTGCATGTAACAAACAGTCCAGTTGGACCATGCTCATGTAAACAAATGCCCTTCCGAGTGAATATTAATAAAAGTGTAGCACTCTCAGCAGAGAAATCCCACTTTAATTTCTTCCCAAATAAGCAAGTTCAGTGCCACAACTAATAAAACATGATCCCACTAATGCTGTGTTCGTGCGACAGTATCATCTGATGTTATCCTTTAAGCTGTACTGCTGCAATCATGCAGCTTCTTTTCATATTTGGAGCTGAAAAATTATGGAAATGCAAAAGGAAGGTTAAAAAAAAACACAAGGCATTCTGAAAATAAAATAATTAAAAACATTTAAAATGGATTAACTTGAGTACTGATTTTACAAGGAGTGGCACTAAAATGTAATGCATGCATCTAAAATTGCACAAATTAATTGCAGTGGAGTTACGAATGCTAACCAGAGGATGACGTTAGCAACAGTTAGCAGTTAGCTACTTAGATACTATATAATAACATTTCTTTGTTACAAAAGGATATGGGAAGAGTTTCCTCTGCCTGTGAGTACACGGTGTAACTTTAGTGCACACGAAAAAGTAGGTGTAAATGTATGACGATTCAAATCAGCTGATGTGGAAAATGAATCGCTACTTTTTTATGAGAACAAGTACTTAACAGAAAGAACGGTGTAACATTACATTTGATTTCACGACGTCAGTTCCACATCAGTCGTCACTGCGTATTCGACGTCGATGTTAGTTTTTGGTTCAGAACATGAGATTCCAGGTAAATTACAAATTGAGGACGCGCCGCCACGCTTTACATCGGCGGTGTGGCAGAATTTTGGCTTTTCAGTAATCCCATACGAAAACGGTGAGGAAATTACAGACAAGACAAAAACCGCGCGCAAACATCGTAAAAGACTGATGACCTAGAAACGTCTATATATAGGGTGACCAGATAATCCATGTCATCCCGGAAACTTTGAGCTACTTCAGGTTTTAAACTACTTTAAACCTGAAAGGCTCCTTCTTATTGTGCTTTGACTGGTTTGTTTCCTTAAGACTCATCCAGCTATTTCACATTTGTGATACGTGCATGAATATCGGGGACTGACCAATCAGCAAACAGCAAGAACTCGGTGCTTAAATGAAATCCATGTTCTTTTAATTGAAATGGAAGTTTACAAATCCTGTCCTAGCTCATAGTGTCCGGGATGATCTGGTCACCCTATCTACAGTATATAGATTTAGACGTCTATAAAGAAACGTCTATTTCCCAGGAAGGAGAATGCTAAGATGTACCCACTGCTTTCTCCTCTAGCTAAGGCATACCTCACCACACCAGCCACCTCTGTCCCTAGTGAAAAGGATTTTTTCAACTGCAGGGGACATTGTGAATTTACAGAGATCTCATCTTCAGCCTGAGAATGTTGACATGTTAATTTTCCTTAAAAAAAAAAAAAAATTGAAGCTGCACATGCAAGCATTAGTTTATTTATTTGAAGATTTTTTTATTGAGTTATTTTGATGTGAGATTTGTTTAAAATATATATATTTTATTTAATTTCAGTTGCACTTTTAATAAGGGGACATGTTTTGCACAGTTTGGAGAGATAAGGAATATTTTTGAGTCAAAATGTGAGAATATTGTATTGTGAACTCAGAATCGTGAATGGAGTGTATCGCTACATCCCTACGAAAGAGGCTTGCAAATGACTTGCACCACAGTGTCAATTAACAAATGCGCAAGCCCGTAACTCGCACTCAGTAGTACGCCGTGAGCACACCGTCACCAAATAAAAACAAACGGCAGTCCAAACCAAGATAAAAGACCATCCGTCCTGTCCCACCCACCCGGACGTATTCAGGCATCCCCCTCGACGCGGGAGTCACGTGGCACCATCACTTGGGGGGGACCCGCAAAGAAAACAGAAAGCCAGCAAACATCCCGGCCTCCCCGGAATATGCATGCCGCCTGCTTTTACTCAAAGACTACCACCTCAGCCGGTTCTGGGACAGCGGGCGGCGATCAGCAGACCAAGGAGGAACAGCAGTGACTGAATACGTTTGGGGCTACCAGAGAGCAGGCGAGATAATGAAGACAGAGGTCCCAGTCTCCGAGCAGTTACAGAGCCAGATTACAGTAATTTCCTATGCTCTGCGATTATGGCAATGAGGCTGACAACAAAAGCAGTGTGTGCATCGTGGGTGCCCAGTTTTCACAATAGCTAGATTCTGTAAGAAACAACTAATGGAACTCATAAGCTACATTTTTTCCCTGGGAGTTTTCGATAGGCTCGATCTTTCCCTTGGTGTTATCTCCACAAACAGATTACCTTTGTCTGTTTTTCCAAGGAATTAAACGTGTGACTGCGCCCGATTGGAACTGACAACCATATGTTTTAATCTGACTGCATAATAGGCCAAACAAGCAATTAAGAACGCTTTAACATTTCGGTTGCCTTCGTAGCATTGTGGAAAATTAGAATCACGCCCGGAAATAATTACATGTAGATTAAGAACATCTGACGTCCCAGTTTACCCTTTATGGCCCAATTCAAAGTGAAAGATAAGAAAGTTATATTATGGAATAAGAGAAAAGGAAGACACGTCTGCATACCCCAAATGCCATAAACAAAATCGTTCATCAACACCTTGATGTCAATGAACATTTATGGTCGAAGACTTCAGAGTCCACAGAACAATGTCTTTGTGAGGCTCATATCAGTTTAATTAATATTCAGAGAAAGTGCTGGTCCTTGGGACCCAGCAGCTGTAATTTCGACTGTAGCGCTGAGCTCCAGGGAGAGCGACGTTTCACATTAAGATGATGTGACCCGCACACGCTTTTCAGTGGTTCATGAAGGAAGTCAACATGCCCTGTAATGAAGCGGTATATAGTACAAGGTGTCTCTTTCCCTGGGCACTCTCCATGTTTGAAATGGTTGTGGGCCTGCTGTGATCCTATGATAAACACTGTGATAAACAACTTTGGATGGATGGATGGATTGGCACGAAATATGTTTTTATATGATGAATACAAACTGTCTACACATAAATGCATAGTAAGTTAACCACTGAGGTCCGGCTCCCAATCTGTGTGGATGTACAGAGAAGTCCGAAAACCATTTGCTTGCCTCACTTCTGTATTGAGCACAACAAAGGAAATCAAAGTTTATTTACCAAATGTACAACAGTACCACAAACAGTGCAGTGGGCTTATGGAAACACGGGATTTACAGGTGAAAATGTAAAAATGGTCAAATACAAAGACGCTATATAAAACTGCTGTGTTAACTTTAGTAAAACAGTATGTGCCATAATTGTTACCTAGCCTTTAATGAAATTGTATTAATGATATCACATTACTGAAAGGAGGGTCGTGACTCATATGTGAAAATTCATCCTGAATTCCCTTTGATAGTTATGCGAGAAGACCATTCGATAATTGAAGGCGTTACTCAAAATAAAATTGCATTAAATTATCTTATGATCTGAAAATTTAATTTGAATAGGATACACTTTTCAAATAGCTTGAAAGACATAAGAGGCTGACAAACAATAAGAGGCCTCATTTCAGTGCGGTGCCTTTAATGTGTCTGTACTCGACTCCGTTGCATTTCTGCTTATCTGAAAATTTTGTCTCCATCTCAGATAAACGATGTCGCCAAAGGTCCATCAGAGATGCTTTATTCTATCACTAGAAATGTGATACAAAGTCAAAATGAAATGTATTAAGTCACTTCAACAGATCTGTCTTTCATACCTTTGCGAATTGGCCAAATTATGGGAAATTGTGAAGGAATATGGTCTTGACCTCATTTTTAACTCCCATCCCTAGAACATTTTCACAATTTGGTCAGTAAACTTGTGTCTTGAAGGTCTTCTGTCCTTACACAACCTGAATAAGTTGTTCTTTGCTCCAGGAACAAATTGCTCCTGGACATTTAGAATGAGAGAATAGTTTTTACCTTTAGCTGATAAATATTTATTATTTTGCTAGACCCTAGGGGCAGGATCAGTCTGTCTAGCATATTATTTCTGTTGAATAAAAAAATCATGAATATGACTTTTTTTTTTGCACTGAACTCATTTTTTTTTCTAGATATGCAATGTGTTTCCAAATTTTGAGGTTGGAATTTATATCTCGACAGACTAATGCCCAACTGCTCTGGTGACTCCAGCCCCTTTAATCTGACATTAGGTGTCCAGGAAACATTTGTTTATGGCTCATTCTGGGTGGTTTTCAGATTCCATCTGCTTATACTGTAAATGTGTATTGTAGGGTTTCGCAGTGGGTTGGCTTCACCAGCGTACGTATTTGTTTTCTAAGTTCTCAAAAAAGTTAACTTTGGCATTGCTCGCCTAAAGGCCTTAAGATGTTGCTGAAATCTACACAGTGAAAAGTGCCACAATAAGTTAAAGTGCAATCTGCCAGTATGCCCTCAGGTTGGAGGCATCCTTTGGATTTCTCGGTTATGGTTGAGAACATTTTCTTGAAGCTGTCCAGGTGGAGAGTAGCTGCTTACAGTACATGCACTCTGTGGGCCTGGGGGTACAAGGTCATTTCCTTAACCTGCCACGCTACTTGTTGCCCTGAATTCAAACTGGAGGATTGTCAAACTTCCAAAGGCTATTAAAAACTTAGAAACCACTGCATATGTGCTGTGATGTATGCTGTAAGGCATTTTACAATGTACTAGCTTACCCACTGTGCACTCTTGCCTTGTGCCCCATGCAGCCTGTCCAGCAGTTAAAAGATAGATGTTCAGACTGACACCCAGTCACACTACTTCAACAATTGATGTCACATGACTCAAGTAAAATTCTAGGAGTTCTAAAAAAGTTCTAATAGTTCCGAAATTGTAGGCAAGGTCTGCATGTTGATGTTGGGGGTTGAGGCATAATTTGGAATAGTAAGTTAAGTTTGTATTAGAGTAGAGAGTAGACAGTGGTTTGACAGAAGCTGGGAGCTAGTTCAAACAAAGTGGACGGATTAGTGAGCTCATGAGGGATGACTACTCTCGGCTGCGATTCTTAACTGCAGAGCCGTTGCTGATCAGTTTGGCCTGGCAGAGCTATAGGGAATATGATATCCTGCAGAAATCAGATGACTGGCAGGCCTAACGTGATCTTAACCCTGCAGAAGCTAGTGGGATGTGTTCAAGTCAGGCCTGACATATCAGCATGTAGGCAGTTTAGAAACGAGAGATATCTCAGCACAACGGGCTGAAATTTCCCCCACCTGGCACTTGGAGTTATAAATATTAAATATTAAATACACATCAGGTAACTTAAATATATACATAATTATTCAAATGAATGCTTACATTTGATATAACCTGTCTGGCTGGTTTCAGAGCAAATACACACGAATTCTTTACAATTATTTCTTTATTCTCATGCAATTTGTGTCAGTTTTGCTCAGACAGTAGGGATCGCAAGTTATACACACAGACTATAGTTCAAAGTTCTAGAACTAAAAAACATAAGGTAAACATTTACTTTTCACTCTGCAACACCGGAACTTCCCATAAAGGTTTAATGATGTTTATTTGATGGACGGGGAGGACATGGATGACATTTGGCTTGATCCTAGTGTTCATGAAACCCCTCATGGATATATTTATTCATCTGTGCGGGCACCATCCTGCT
>JAODKL010000027.1:3119147-3133437 GCA_026780765.1 Petrocephalus schoutedeni | reverse complement strand
CAGGTGTGTTAAATGAGGGTAAACCCAAAAATGTGCAGGGCTCCGGCCCTCCAGGACTGGAGTTTGACACCCCTGGTGTATGACTATATAATTTGCGTCTGCGGTAACACTTTGCTGAAGGGTGCTCTACGACACTCTATGATGCTGATATAGGGAACTACTGTGTCAGGTTCCCTATGTCAGCATTTATGACAGCCATAGAAGTTGGAACAAACCTTTATAAATGCTTATGACAAGTTATATCAGCTGTCATGAAGGGCTTATGTTGGTGTCATGTAGCTGCCATGGAGCACCCTTAAGTAAAGTGTAACCATGTGTGTTCTGCAATAGACTAACATCCAGTCCAGGGTTTAGGTCTGCATTGTGCTGTCTGCCACCAGAGAAGGGAGTCAGGCCCACTCACAACCACGTGCAGGATAAATGGATGGATGAATGGATGTATGGATGGTAACATGTATTTTAGTTTTCATTAATACAGAGTTAATTGTTTTGTTCATTCTTGATAAAGTCTATTAATAATGTCTACCCTGAGGACAACCACCAACAAGATGTAAGCTCCACAAGAAACACATTCACATTAAACACCAGTGGGCTTTGCGTCCATTTCAGTGATCATTCATTTTTAATTTTTTTGTGGCTGAAATGTTTCTCTGACCAGAGGCTCGACACATTTAATAACCAATCCCAAAATGTAGTGTGAAAAATCTAACACAATCTACATAAATTCAAACTATAACAGTACATTTAAAGGTTTTAACTTAACTGAAGTTCACTCAGTGTTGTGCTGGATGGTATAACCTCGAGATTATACCTGTGGCCTCAGACTTACTATTCAGCTGTAAGGAACTGGTAAATACTCAGAGCAGAAATCTGACAAAGAGCTCATAGTGCCTGTGACTTGATTTGTAAAACGAATGGCATCTTAAATGATTCTGGCTGGTGGGAGGGGGGGGGGAGTTTAAATAAATAAATAAATAAATGTCTTCATGAAAAACATTTCTTTTCAATTTCTGTCCCCACCTCTGTGCCCGAAATGAATAATACCTCTGGGCTCCGTTTGAAGACTCCCCGCATGAAAGATTGCACGTTAGATAAACACTTCTTGGTATTTGCGATCCAGCGGGCGGGCTTGCAAATCACAAAAAGCTCCGGCGAGAGGGAGATATCTGCAAGCGGCTTCCCATCATGCAGCGGAATTAAAGCCTTTCTCGCCGCTTTCTGCTCAAAGCGCTTTTATTTTGCTTATTCTAAGGAGGTGGAAGGGCAATGTAGGGCCAGATACTTATCGACTGCATTTTCAAATGCAAAAATGAATTGTGACATAGCTACCTTCACTTCTTAACTGGGCTCTTTTTACATCCCATCAACACTCTTTGCCCTGTGCGCTCCCAGCGCCCCTGACCAAGATTAGTTAGAGGATGCATGGATGGACCCACTCGAAATTGATGTAGATATACGGACATATTCACTAGCTACAATAAAATAAAATCATGAGTGTGTAACACGTTACAGTTCTCCTAAGGTGTCACAGTTTTTGGACCACCGTCTTGGTACGGTTCGGCTTTATATTTAAAATTTAAATTATATTTAAAAAGAAAATAAAGTCACCCTTTAATTAAAGAATGAACTCCTTGTTTTTGACTGCCTATTTTACACATTATTGTTTAAATAAAGTTTAACATCAAGTGAACTACCTGTCAAAGCATTTTGTGTTCTGTCTAAGCTTTGACAACCTAAAGTAATTTCTCAATTTTCTCTATTTTACTTAAATGGTACATACTTGTATTGGCAATATTAAATGTAAAAATAAGACAAAGTACAAAACCAAGTTTGTACCCTAATGAGATACAAATTTCTTTATGGTAAGGTTGTTTGTAAAAAAGATAAGCATGTCAACACTCTGAAACAAGTCTACCGCTACCAAATCTTGCCTTTATAAAGAAAAATAATTTCAATAGGCAAGACCATATACAGAGTTAAGCATATCACCATTAAAAAGTAGCTACAGGCAATCACAGCACAGTAAGTTTAGATAGATAGATAATCAATATTTGCAAACTCCACAACCCAAGAGAGCACGGTATGTTTTTGATGCAGCAACCCCGAATAAGGTATTGTGGCGAGCCGTAAAGTCATTTTAATAAAGACGACCAGCATATTGTAATAACGCAATTCACTTGTGAGTATCGAACTGTTGGTATCGTACCGAATGATTCGATAATACAGCAAAACTTAGTTAGCATGGACTTCAGGGGACCATCATAAAAAGTCTGTGTCTGTGTTAACCAAGGTCTATGTTAAGAAAAAACTGTTAAATTGACTTTTAATGACCTAAAGCACAATACCTGCAGGGTATACTACATGTAAATGTAAATGTTCAATGTCGGTAATGATGGCACTAGTTTTTCCTAAAGCTAACGCCGTTTGGTTGCACTTATTACTCATTTAAAAATTTATACAGAACGTGAATAGATTACAGTTAACAGTACTACACGCGGCCCCTGATACAATGTGCAAAGTCCTTGAAACGACACTATCCCAGTAGTAATGTATTTTCTGCATGGAGCTGGCTGCTGCAAACCCTGGCGATTTCGCGGGTCAGTCAGCCAGCGTGGCACCTCACTGCCCAGGCTGAATGCCAGGTGCAAAACAGTAAACTTGTCAGTTGTAAGTGACCCACCAGAGGCTATCCGAGACTCTATCGTGACCTACTGCACCTACGCATAGACGGATGTTCCAGATGTAGCAGACTGTTCTGTTACAGAACATCTGTTATCTACGAGATTCAGAGCTGCCAAAGGCTACTCAGTCTGTGTTAAGCAGCATAATTTGATACTCCACCGAAAATGCAGTCGGCGTTATCTGAAAATTAACCGAGTCCGTGTTATCCGTCAACACGTCTATACAAAACAAAGGATTCCCGTTCGGTCCAAAAAAATTGCCCATTTGAGCTAAGCAAGGGTCTGTGTTATCAGAGTCTGTGCTAACAAAGTTTTACTGTATACCAAATACTGGTACACTCCTAGTGTGTTATGAGTTAGAAACCCATCTATGATAACAGGATGGAGAACAGCAAGTGCATTTCCTCATAACAAATTGTAGTAAACTACATAACAAACTATAGTAATAAAGTTAAAATCTAAGTGACCCCTAAGGTGATTACATACAGTGACATGCTAGCAGTGATGATACTGGGCTGTATAGCTCTGAGATGCTAAAATGGACATTTCCTGCTTCCTGGGTTTGTCTAGTCGGGGTGCTCTGAAATATCTGCGTGCTTTTGTCCACAGATTATGAACATATTGCTGTATGTTAAGGAGAGTTCATGGACGCGATATTTACCCATCCGTGTAGCTGCAGTAATCTTATGTCCAGCGGATAATGGTGATTAGGAACTGGGTCCAGGAAGCTTTGTGCAGGTTAGGGCCAGGGATGATCCACCAGTTCATGGCCCAGATTGCACACGCATGCACACGTACGCACTAAATGGTGACTTAAAGCAGCCCACTGCCCCACAAAGAGTAAAAGCAGCCTCTACCTCTAAAACAGGCTATTGTGATCCCCTGAAAGTCAAGTACCATTCAGCACTGTATGAATGCTTGTAACAGGGGCCGTCAGTACTACTATTAATAATGATATTAATAACAACAATAAAAATAATAATAATAAAGGAGGAGAAGTGGTAATAATTCTTAATTGTTGTTTGTATTTAATTTTTTTATTTTAGTATATTATTTTAAATAATCTCTATTAATATAGATGTAGTGCCAGTTACGTGTATATGTAATGTATATGTAATTTTTATCAAATTCAAATATTTATCATTTAATTGGTATTTTTATTTAACTAATTCTTTTTAACAGAACCAGTCTCGTGCTAATTGAAGTCCATTAAATTGAATTAGCTCATGATGAAGAGATTTCGGTTTATTGGTGGCATATGCCGTTTTGGATATTTAAATTTGATTGTAATTTCTAAAACGTAATCATTGAGAAACACTGGTGTAACAGCTGCCCTTGCATATTTCATGCATTTCAGGCCTCTGCCTTTAAATGAATGTTAATTCACTTCTGGGCGGCTCATTTTCAAAGGAATCAGAAAAAGGTGCTATTGACAAATTCTAAATATAAAACAAAATATAAACAGAACAAAACAACAGCATCATAAAGACCATCCAATCAGCTTACTGTCAAGTTAATGCAGATCTTTTATTTATCAGAATCCGAATCTGTATTTATCATTGTACAAGTCCAACGAGACTGGATGCAGTCCCTTTCAGTGCAAACATTATCTGTGGACCATTCCATCTATGAGAATAGTTGTTTGTCACTATGCTAAAAATATATGTATAACAGCCCTAGCAAGGCACTTTCAATCTACCTTGTAAACTGCTCTCTACTGCCAATATGAAAGTCTCTGACCGTAGGTGTCATGTTTTGAATTGGCCTTATGAACAATGTTTAGTACCAGCATTTTAGTACCTGTACAGTAAGAAGTGAACAGCAAAACAACTGAGCGTAATCTGAGATGCCTGGCTATCTTAATTAACAATTTTCAGTTTCTTATATGTTCATTTTTTTTCGCTATTACACTTGTTCATTCTTGTCCCATTCCTGACGCTCATTGTCACATGCTCTGCGTTTCCTAGGTTACTTTAACTGGTCGAACTGAAAATGTTTAATTTTTTTGCTCTTCAGCTCAAACTTCCTTCAATATCACAATGTAATTATGGATGTAGTTCAAATGATCACAAAACAGAAAGGCCACAGCCATTAATGTTACGGCGGAGCGCCTAAAGAGAAAATGCACAGGCACTATTCTGCATGACGGACTGCCAGAGTAGGAAAAACAACTGGAAGTGCTGCCTGTTCATGTTTATTGCATTTCCATTAGTATTTTTTGTCCTTATAGCTGCTAAATAGACTCATTATTAAAGCCATAAATTTGTTAACCTGCTATCTTAGAATTTCCATTGAATATCTTTATGCTAGAATCTGGACTTATTCAGCGTTGATCTGAGGCGTTTGTATTCATGCTCGTTGGGATGGTTGGGACCAGGGTTATTATCATAAACTAAAACTGAATCGAAAATAGACAGCAAATAAAAGAAGATTTCCATAAGTGAAATAAAAATGAAAACTATATTTACAAAAAAGTGTCAGCCACTACACCAAGATCTTTTTTCCTAGTTTAACCACAATATCTCATCTATTAGAAGATGTTGTGGCAGCTGAGCTGTCTCTTTCTGCACCGCCCTTCAGTGAGTATCGCTTCCATCATTTACCGAAAGCAGAAATACGCCGCGTGCTCCACTAATCGAATTTAATTAACATACAGATACACCAAATTTATACAGACTGCTACCTTATGTGCGTCATAATACGCATCTCATTAATATTTTAGGCATACTACTACTGCTACTAATCTGCTTATCAAATTGTGGGCATAAGTAACATCCAGATAGTGCTGAAAAGCCACTGTCCATTATCTATAGCTCTGCAATGACAAAATAAATAATTAGTAGTTGCAATGTCAAAATAAAATTAAATTAAATTAAAAGCTCAATTCGATTTTTTGCAGGAAAATTCATCGTTTAGATTAATCGACCAATCAGTGAAATAGTCGGTATATTAATTGATAGAAAAAGTAATTAGTGGCAGCCCAGTTCTCAAGTCTCTTTTGGCTGATGAGTAACTTGTGTAAATCAGATACTAAAACTTTGTCTTTAGGCACAGAACGGCATAGATGTAGAATTGACCGTCAATGTCATATTGATTCAATATCACGAGTCATGCTGAAGGTTACTTGTGTGATTTGTGCATGAGAAAGAATAGGTCCATTTATAAGGCACTCTGATGATATTCACCATATCACCACTGTCTGCCACTGGCTGAGTTCGCACAGCATCATGGCACGCCTTCCATGTACTTCCCAACACATCAACATCCCAATCAGGATCCCAATTTTTGGAGTAACCCTTCGATCAGCTGTCCAAACCCGGGTGTGAGGACTCTTGGGCCAATCAGCCCTCTAATTAGTAACATAATTAGGGAGTTGCAGCGAAAACCAGCACACACAGCAGCCTTTTCTGCCCCGCCCTGCCATATATCCTGACAGCGATGACATCACAGATTAATCCTGCCACAGGACCGGTAAGCGTTCCGGTTCGGCGCGGCGGCACGGCCGGCCCCCAGTCGCGGTCAGGGGCAACTCCAAGGTTAGGAATGGCCTCATCTCCCTAATGTTTGGACTGGGGGGGGGGTTAATCAGATTAGTGTGGGAGGAAGGCGGGATGGCACAGGGACTGAGCGGTGAGCAGGTCATGGCAGTGGTAAGTGGTAGAGGGAGGATTCTTGCACCAATCTTATTATCCCCTTGAAGTTCATGAGAGTCCATGAGAGTCTGCTTTATATCCAAGAAAACATGAATACACTAAAGCCGCATGAAATAATGATATTTACTTTGCACATATCTACAGATTGTAGAGACAGATTAAGACAATGTCACTGGGAAAGATAAACACTTCCCCTCTTAATATGCTGTTTTTGTGGTTATCCAGCCTAATACACAAGCCGATGTTATATCTTTCAAAAGAATAGGGACCCAGTATCTTAAAGCAGGAAGCGTCTTCGAAAAAGCGCCCTGACGGCTGTCTCAGAGACTACAGCAGAGGGAGATCTACAGGATGATGAAATCGTGGTGGGGGGGGGTTAAATCAGAAGGGATATGCGCAGCATGAGGGGAGATGTGCGGGGTTGTGTCCTTTGTGCATAAAAAATGTGATTTGTACAGTAGCAGCCAGGGGGAGTGGATGCTGAACTCGAGCAAAACGGCTTCCCACTCAGCCCTGGGAACCTGGCGGGCCCTGGCATGACAATCCGGTGAGGGGCATAACGGTCTGCCTATAGAGGTGATCGCATCACGGCGGCCCGCGGCTCACGCCGGCCCGCGGCTCACGGAGGCTCATGCGGGCAGGCAGTGAGACCGAGGGTGGTTTCAGGGCACCATCCCATCCGAAAGAACCCAGCCATGTCTCGGCACTCTCTTGCCACATGGTTCTGGGAGCCATACTAACGCGCCGCTGTCAAGTCGCGAGGACAAACAAGCTTGTCAGGTAACAAGGACCCTCATCCATCACATGCTGCCTCTAGACCTGTTTCTGGACCACTTTCAATGTCTGGCCACTCGGTGCAGCATCAAAGTGAAAACGCCCATTCAGCAATGTGCTTGGGTACATGTCACTGTTAAGGTGTGTCTCACTACACTTATGATAATGAAGGAGCACAACTCCTAATGTGTTTCTTTCTCTGATTAAATTCTAAGACATTAATTATGTGATGGCCTGGCATCCCATCCAGGGAGTCCCTTACCTTATGCCCCATGCTTCCTGGGAGGGGTTTTAGGCTCAAGTTGACATGGTACTGAATATGCGGAATATGGGACATGCATGCATGGATGGATGGATATATTTTGCGAATAATAAACTTTTATGTGACTTTCAGATATGAATATTAATGCAATTCATACGGTTGCAAAAATTAGAATTAAAAATTCATATTGATTAGATACATTTGCTCTAAATTTTGTGTGTGCGTGTTTGCTCTATATTTTGTGTGTGTACACCTGGCAAATTAAGCTGGGGTACTAGATGTGAGCAATCAGGAGTGAGAGAGAGAGTGGATATGTCTGATGCCCCCGTGGTCGCCCCCGGCTGCTCCCGCCGTACAGGTCCGTGACATGACATTCTCACCACAAGCAGGGATAAGGGGAGGGGAACATGAGCCTGCATCAGTACTCCAGATGTGTGAGATGCTGGCTCAGAATGGCCAACTAAAATTATTCCTGGAGTTACAGAATTTATTTCAGGCAAAATTATTCATGCACGTTACACATTCATACACATCTAGAGATACTGAATGCATCATTCATCCTTCCAGAGTGCCCCATGCCCCATCCTACCTTGTGCCCCATGCTTTCATAGATGTCCCACCACCCCCACTACCACAATTATATACTGGACAAGTGGTCAGCAGATACTCCAAAAGGATTTCTATACTACTACTTAAGATATCTCACTCATGGAGAAACCTCATTAAGCTATTTTATAACCATTTTTAACCATCTAAAAGTGTTCCACCTGCAGTGTTGTAATTCTGCATACATTGCTACACTCCATTAGGAATGTTTTTTAACCATGTTATACAGAAACACAAAGAAGTTTCAAAAATTCAGATGTATTCCTCCTACGCTGACCTTGACAAGTGCTGCATTCACAAATGTTCCGGGATAGGCCCGCTTGAGGTGCCCTTCCTTTATTCTGACATGAGAGCAGGCGTCCCTACCTCAGGCAGGGGAGCTCACGCTTGTTAGGAAAATGCCTCTCCAAAGGGCCTTGGATCCCAAACGCAGCACTAAAGGGAGCTCAGCACTCGGAAGGAGCTCTTTGATCGCACTGCCTCGGTAGCTCAACAAAGATCACGAGCCAAGTTTAATGACCACTCCATGTTTTTTTTTTTTGAGGCACCCAGGGACTCTCTGTCATGAAGCGGTCAGCAGTCCCTGCTGAGATCAGCGGCCTGGGCCTTTAAGTTCCGGGTACATGAAGCCAGTCTTAGATGCAAAGTGCCTAGTGTGAGCAGGGGAGGGAAACTGGTGCGACTGAGGCTCCGCCCACAGATGACGGAGCTCCACTCCGGGCCGCTTTTCATCTCGACTGCACCCCTGCTCTTCTGCCTTCTTTGCCAGGCTTTCTGATTTCCTCTCTCAGCGACACTCAGAGAACAAAAGCCTACGAAGCATAATTGCTCAATTTCTTTATCTATGCTACCCGCTGCTGTGGCCTCAAAGGTGATCTGATCTTTTTCTTTGTGAATATATAAACGTTACTAATCTCCCATGTAAGTGGATCCTTCTAATTCATTCAGACAATTTAAAGATCAATAAAATTTCCAACGGAGTTTTCATGCTATGCAAAGAAAATCTTTAAGCAATAACCAGGTTTTTAATCTGAGGTATATATTCTGTGGAGCTAAGTTTCCCTAAAGTGTCTCATATCCTTTAATCAGGAACACAGTTTCAATTTCTCAATGTAAAAATGTCCTCCTTAACAAAAAGTATTAGAGCCCAGCTACAATAGGCTTATTTTCATTTTGATTATATGAAGTGAGCCTATTTGCTGCTCTTGTGAGTTTGTAAAGTTTTACGTAAAAACGCAGCATCGGGAGTACCTCACACCCTTCCGTAACAATTTAATATATACAATATAATAATAAAAAATATAATATATATAACTTATAATTACCATTGAGAGTGTTCTTATCAGCTCACGGTACGGTAAGAAAGGGTCACCCTTCATGACAGCAAGGCCACACAGAGGGTTGAGAAGCCCAACCAGAAAATCACTGCCCTCCACTGACCAGCCGTACCTTAACTGCTGTTCAATCCATATTTCAGGACCCTGGCCAGCCCAGCCGGCTGGTAGGAGGTTTCACAGAACATCAGAAAATCAACCACCAAGGACAGCTTCTAGCCCCAAGCCATTCACATTTAAT
This sequence comes from Petrocephalus schoutedeni, assembly GCA_026780765.1. NCBI lineage: Eukaryota > Metazoa > Chordata > Actinopteri > Osteoglossiformes > Mormyridae > Petrocephalus > Petrocephalus schoutedeni. The sequence goes on along the minus strand of JAODKL010000027.1, from coordinate 3,123,886 downwards.
TCAAGCACATGTCCCGAGACAACCACGTCCATGACACCTGCACTTTACAGCACTGTTTCAGCGCCCTTTTCCCTTAGTTCTGACCACACCCATTGCCCAAGGTTTGTTTACACTGTCTCTAGCATCACTAGGGCCCTGCAATGTTCCGAAGTAAAAACAAAAGGCTTTGCAATCATGAATGCCTTTGAAGAAAGACTCGCAAAGTGTGTGCGAAGTGTGCAAAGTTATCCACATTTATATGACCGGTCATGTTGACATTTTAAAGATGTCCAGACAGCCCTTCGTGGATAGAAACTGCTAATTTGTTTGAGGGTGGCATACGCTCTGTATGTGGGTCTGCTGCATCAAAAACATTCTGCATCCTCTAGTGCTGTGGAGTAAAATATACTGAGCAAGGTGGCATTGTTTTAAGTATGAGAGCGACGTGTCACATTTCATTTTATCACTGTAACTGAGTGCGGCTGAACAAGCAAGCATTCCAATGCATCTGTTGCAGATGGCCAGCAAAGATCTTAAATCCTGAAACTGACATCCATCAACTTCCTGGATAGGCAGTGAAACGATGCACATTTTGGGTTTGTGAACCAAAGTCTTTACTTTTTAACAGTGATTAGACGAAATTTGGACACCATTCCTTAAAAAAAACTCAGAATCAATCAGAATAATTATTTAAGGTTGGGTTGAATGGAGCTGAACACTATTAATGATAATAGTGATGACAGATGAGGTCCTGTACTGTCAATAAATTAAGTTTGTCGCTGCCTTAAAAGAGGCATTTTTTAAAAAGTAGCTAAATTAATTAATTATGAATAAATTAATTCCCCATGAAAAAAGGAGATAACCTTTATAATTAGGTAATCTCCAAAATCACTGCTTATCTGTGATAAGTAGATACAAGATGCTAAACTAGAGACACACTAAAAAGATTATTTTTTGGTAATTTTTTTGTCCTTACATAAATTCCTTTACTGCAAGTAAAAACAAAAAGCCCACTACTGCTGAAACACAAGCGACACAAGTGAGCCTGATTGGCTCCTCGGGAGCCAGTAGAGGGTATCCACCTTCGCATAGTCAAGTGGATGTTTTTTCCATTGGGCCATTGGCCTCAGGGACTACTGACACTGAAGAAAGGCATGGTCCATGGAAGGATGCGCCCCCTAGGGGACGGGATGAAATGTTGGTTGAGTGTGTGTACGCCTACTGCATCTACGGGAATCAAGAGATCATTTGGGAGATGAATGGCTGCCATAGTAAATTATTTATTACAGTTTCTCTGTGCACAGCGGAAACCGTGATCAGCTTGGGGTGGGGGGATAGTACTCTGCCGCTGACAAGAGCTCCAGAAGGAGCCAGGGAAGTAGGCTGTATAGACGTATAGGAGAATTGCATTTGTGGATTAGTCTATAGTCTGTGAGTGGTGGGTGGGTCAATACTTTTCAAGGGCTTCTGTGCTGAAATTAGGTGCCTCACCGCTGAGAAATAACAATTATGGCCTGATGCGTCTATTCTCATCTGTACGGTTTGCCTCGGAATTCGCTCCTTGTCAGCTGCCACGTCTTTATCGCGTACGATCCGTTTCGTGTACCCTAACGGTGTCCCTGTAAATACAGGCCTGGTGCTCGCAGGGGTCTGTAATTTAGATAACGGTAACAGAAGCTAATAAACACAAATTGCGAAGCACAGCTTGCCATTTAAGCGCGCGGGAGCCGGATTATAAATCGCAGCTGATGGCGGCGCCGGCCGAGATGTGATCAAAGGGACACGCGTGCGGACAGGCCCACGGTAATACACCAGCAAGCACATTACAAGGATCTCTCATTCTACATGCAGAATCACCATCTGGCACACGGTGTCATCATTACTGCTACACTGGAATCCTTTGCTGAGGGCTGATTGGTTAAATGCCTGGGCCTATGACACACAGGTAGCCAGTTCAGACGCAGAACATCTGCCCTGTGTTTGATACGAGCACCCTAATCTCAGCACGGGTTTAACGGCAAAATAAACAGTGTCAGCCTTGTTATCCAGCCAGTATTTCTTTTTTGTTATCATTTACACGCTGGGCTATTCTGGTCTGGCTAACAGACATATTTCTATATTTAGCACTCCTCCCACCAAGGATGTCATAATTCATCACCCCTGCTAAACCAAGGGAAAACGAGGCACTTGTTGTTGACAACGCTTTTGCCTGTGCATCAAAACATTTATCCGAGGAGGAAATTCTTTCTCCTTCAGCTAAAAATGGCTTCACTTTCTCCATACATAAAAATCCATGGCTTTCTAATGCAGTATCAAAAGTCTCCTTACAAAAAAAGAAAACGAACAAAAACGAATAATCTACTGGCTTCAGTTTTATTTCAAAGAATAGAACCTGGACTATTGGCTGAATCAGTGCATCTATTGAAAGGGTAGGGGTGGTACCCCAATGTCCTGCTAAAACTGCCCACTGTGGCCCTACCAGATTTAGCCTCCTAATCATCCCCTATATCTGATGGGGAATCCTCTCCTGCCCCTTCACCACCTTAGCTACTGTGTGGTGAGCGTACTGGAGCGGACTGGCTGCTGTTACATCATCCAGGTGGGGGCCACACAATGGTGATGGTTGAAGTGCCTCTCCAATGCTTCTGTAAAGCACTTTGGGTGTCTTGAAAAGCACTATATAAGTGTAACATTCATTCATTCATGTTTTGGTTGAAACAAAATCTTTGTCTGGATTTTTACTTTCTGGACCTGAACTATTCACCTCCGTTTGTGGGTAAGTGGCCACAGCGCGAAACACCTCAAACTAGCTGAGTGGCTGTTGAAGCTGGCCCTAGGTACAATGGGAGCTTTCACATTGAACACAGCGCATCTGGCACGTAGCATGAATGTGACGCCCTTGTACCTCCTCATTTTGGTCAGATTGCCTGGAAGTCTTTAAGTCCCTGATTATAAACGTCCAATCTGCCTGTGTGCGTTTGCTTGGGAAATGTGAGCAGTTCTCATCAGGTTTCTTATACAATAAACCATCTGCTTCTGTCTGGCCTCCTTTCATAAACATACTCCAGGTGAACTGAGGCTATGCTACACTGAGGCGTGATGCATGGCCCATGCCACCTTATGCAAACTTAATGTCATTTCCCCCACCCCACACTGAATAATAAAAGATATGGCCTTGTGGTGGATTTCTTGAGCCCTCAAGTCATCAAAAAAAGCCAGCTAAAGAATGATTTTATAAATTACATTATAGTCTCTTCCAGGGTGAAGGGCAGGGAGGGAATAATTATCGAACAGTTTCAGTTTGGGCCTCTCCGAGGTGTGATGCAATAAGAATATTTGTCAGATAATAAGGACATATCACTATTCACAGAAAAATGAAGGAATATGTCTACCAATTTTATCTCCTTTTTGAAAACATTTTTTCTACTATTGTGGAAATGTTATAAATCAGTCTCACCATCTAAAAATACACTATCGGGCATTGGTGTATTAATGTAAATTAGATGCCCACTGGGCACCGTGAGAAAGAATCCCAAATAAGAAACTATCAATATGTGAATCTGACCGAAAGGTGTTTTTTACGCGACCAGGAAAACTGATGTGCGCCATTCATGAGCACACAGCCCACATTTCATCAAACAAACACAGCGGGAGGCGGTACGCCGTCTTCATTTACTCGTTTGTGAGGTAGGATTTCAATACACAATGTTCCCAGCAGGTGTGTATTGTGATTTCAAGAAACTGACAGTGAACAGGGAGAAGTTTCTAATTAATTTCTGATAAGATCCACGAAAGACTCTTGTAGAGCAATGCTGCCACCCACATTACAGGACAGCCTGGCATGCATTATTGATTTGAATCTGCGGTACCTCTGAAAAGCACCATGGGAGCATTTCTGAATAACTGTGTACCAATACACTGTATGCCCCTGTTGAAAAGTGCCATTTAGTAAATTGTTTAGCATGGTTACCTGCATAGTTAAATATAGTATAATAAATAACTAAAGCAATCAAACAGTAAGAATGTCAGCTATTTATTATGGATAACAGTTGTTCGCTAAGAAACTACGAAATTAAAGCAAAATTGCCAATGCAAATGAGCCAAACATTATGACCACCCCTACGTGAAGTGAATAAGGTTCACTATATCATAACAATGCAGTATGTCAAGGTCTGGGGTATATATAAGAGTACTGGTAGTGCTTATAGCCAGGGGTGGATTTACCATAAGACAGATGTAAGCAGCTGCCTGGGGCCCCTGAACACTAGAGGCCCTATGAAGACCGAAATTCTAGAAGTTACATTTAAGCATATAACTCAGAGTGATCATTTAAATGATAGAAATAAAAGTAGCAATAGCATTTGCATTTTCACGATAGACAAAGTTTTCCCCCATCCCGGCAATAATGGACCATTCCTACTTTGAGACTTGGCGTTACCCAGCTTTTGTGCTGGTAATTTCACTGCCAAATGAACAGCGCAAAGTAGCCTAACAGACTAAGTAATACATAATATAAGAGCAACATTATGTCTCCTGTGTCTTTGGTACTATCCTGCTAGAGTGGAGAAAGAGAACGCAATAAAACAAGTGTATGCTAAAGACTAGCCTTAGCAACAGAGGGAAATGTTAAACTTCTTAAATTTGGCCGATCAATCACAATACCTCCTTTCCCCCTACTGGCAAATTTTACTAACAGCACCCCCCTTACATAAAGGGTCAAATATAGCAAGGTCCGAATGGTTGTGGGAATAGTGGACTAA
>JAODKL010000027.1:3080816-3094521 GCA_026780765.1 Petrocephalus schoutedeni | reverse complement strand
GTGTGTGTGTGTGCTTGGTCACACCTGACTGTATCTTCGATAGCATGGCACCGATGCGCCAAATATTTTCATTACTTTTAGGTGTAAACAGCGCATATTATGGGATATGCCTTGGAGGGAAAAAAAAAGAAAAACGAAACAGTCATTTCCTTGCATTATACGATGGGAACAGCCGACAGACGCATCTAAGAGCTGATACGACCTGAATTTCAATTTGATAACAGTATGCCGACATCGGCCAGGAAGCTGTTTCATAGTTCAGGGAAGAGATGAGGTTGGGCGCCATTACAGGTCAATCATGGCATCGCATCAGTGCGATAGGCCATTCCAATACTCCAAAGAATCTCAAGCTCATTGCCCTTGGTGAATTTTCTGCACATCCCCTACCAATGCAATGATTCCTGAGCGCCTCCTTTATTTCCCAGAGCAATACATACAGTGTGTAGGCATTTCCATAGGCCTTTAATGAAAGCCTACAGCTGGGTCTGGTAGGGGCTAAGTAACCTCAAATCAAGTTGGGGTGATCGATGCCTTATGCGACCCCGATACAGTATCAGAAGTCTTCGAAAGGGACAATTTAATGCTTTCCCAGTTTTAAAGGGGCAAAGTCTCTTCTCTGTTTTTTTGAGATTGAAAGTGATCACACTCCGCAGGCCAAATCACCTCTGGAACGCTAATGTCGGGACTGATCGATTAATCAGAACAGCAGCAGGAACAACATTCAATGGAAGTAAGAGTCTCATTCATTCATTCATTCATTCATTTCAAAAAGAGGCAAGGGTATACCAATTTGTTTTGCTGCAGGTAATAACCTTACAGCGGTATCAGGCCTGTACAGCTGCATGCCCTTCGAACAACAGCTGTATGACAAATTATATGTAATGTAATTAAGGGCTCAGCAGAAAGGGTGACACTCTCGATAGGCTTGTATTCTAACAGATTAAAGGTTTCTAGCGATGGAACAGCATCTTCAGAATGCACAGTATGCCGATTTTTCTCAAACAGAACATTATTCCTGCTGCTCCATTAATGGCATACAATTTCACATTTCATTGCATCAGAGTGGTGGTATGGCAGCAAATCTCCATTCGCAGTTTTCACGTCTGAAAAACATTTTCACTCAGATCTTCCAAAGTTGCATTTTTGACAAATCTTTAGGATTAATGTGAAATTACTTGGGTCTCATTGACTATGAGGTCCAGAAAAAAATATATATTTCTGTTAACTGACAGTCTTTTAAGAAGTCAAAGTTAAGATTTCAAACCACTGGCTTAAAGCTTAGCATCCTATTTGGAAAGTCTTTGGCGAAGCTGGATTAGTCAAAACACGACTCGACCCAAATGTTCCACTGATTCAAGGTCTCTGAACACTTTCATATTGAGAAAGACGTTTAAGTCTACAACAAGATAATTCAATTTTAAGAAGCTCCTTGAGTATTAGAAAATGTAATCGTTCTATTTACTCTAATTTATTACACATATATCAGCCCTGTCATGGCATTTGATCCATGCCAAAAATACATTGTTATAACAGACCTCATGCCAAAGCACACTTGCTTTCTTATAAAAATAAGCTGTTGCTTGAATCAAACAGTTATTCTTGAAGTTCCCAAATGCATTCAAATCCTGTTTTTTTATCTATCCATCCATCCATCCACCCAACCATCTTCTATAGCCCCTTATCCAGTGCAGGATTACTGTGAGCACTAGACAAATCCAAGGATGGGATCATTTTTGATGTTATTTTCTCTTCGCTGTTGTTTTGCTAGTCATTTTTTCATAGGTTACAATTTTTTTAATAAGATGCGGCAAAATTTACAGAGGAGCCGTAAATTTTTGCCACAAGAAGTCAAGAATGACACCGGCTTCCCCATTTTCAAAATAATGCATTAAATGTCAGCTCATACAGTTAGGCGTTATTAGATCCAATCGTTACTGCTAATAATAACTGGCCACAACAAGGTGTATTGAATGCACCTGCGGCGTTTTTCAAAAGCTTCTCAAAACTGGCTCATGCATATGGAAATCGCCGGCAAACCGCCGCATGAATATGCTAATTCAGCCTGAAAAGCTTCATTAATTAGAAATCTACTGCGTGTTAAAACTCCCTAACTTTTCAAAACCCGAGCTGTCTGAGGTATAAAACACGTACCGATTCCTGGCAGTTGCTAAGGTGATGGACGTGAGCTGGGATTCCCGCTCTTGGCTTTTGGACAGGAGAAAACTTTCTGATGAAAAAGGCCATTTTCATCTCAGGGAGGATGTGTGTGTGTGTGTCGGGGTGGGGGCGGGTAAAATATTGTGAAGCTGGACTGCAGTCTGTTGTTCGAAACTGTGGGCCGGTAAGACGCGCGCACGGGTCGTGCACTTGATTTCTTTTCAGGAAATTTATTTCTGCAGTGTAATGTTTTATCTGCCTTCCGCACCACTGCCCTGACTCGCCCCGTTGCTGTAGCCCTTTCTCCGGAATGTGCTTTTAATGCATTTGCCCGTTGTCCGCTGTTTCACAAGCTCCACACGTTTCAAGAAGATGACAGATAGGAAAGCGATTCATGAACAGGGCCGGGGATGGACGTCACCTTCCCGTACGGAACCTTTGCCTAATTCTCATTCTCGTTCTGCGAGGACGACGCACCTGCAAGGTGTTAATGTCAGATAGCCATAGAAATTTCAGAAAGTGTTGTTCTGGGTTTGTTTCCATTTGAGACGTGTTGAAGTCCTTTGTTGCGTATGGTAAAGGCACATTTAGCTTCATTTATAAAGATGGGGGGAAGCCTGGTGAGCTCAGGGAGCAGAACCGGATGACAGTGGGGATTTCTGATGTCACTGTTCTCACTTTTCATTAGCGTATGGAAAGGGGAGGCGAGTTAATGGTTTGGGGTGGTGTGTGGTTCGGGGGGTTAGGACGCTCTGATCGGAAATTCTCTAGTACAGAATCCAGGGCTAGCAAACAGATGCTGACGTTGGACCCACTTAACCCCCCCCCCCCCCCCCCCCCCCCGCTATTGCTCCTGGAGTGCTGGACATTCCCCAATCCTGTGCTGTGACCCTCAAGTTTGCTATCACCTGTGCCTCAGGGACAGCAAGATGGGACGGGCGAATACCCCACAGGAATTCCCCACAGGGATTAAACACGTCACTATATTATTAAGGAAAACGTCAGGAGGAACGTAAAGGAAGCTAGGGTCAAATCAAAAGGAACAATTAAAGTCATAAGTCCCTTCCACAGATGGACAGCGTCCCCATTTTCCATATCACCATAACAAGTTATTCTGATTGCAACAGAAATAAAGGTATTTGCTTGGCTAAGCATGGTAACGGTGGTCTGGTCCATGCTATTGACACAGTTAGTTTAAAAAGGACTTTTTAAAAAAATGAAAGACATGTCCTGTAATCCTTTTGCTTTTCAGATGAATTACTCTCAGACGGACCATAATTTCTAGGCTGGCCACATCTGTTGAATGATCAAAACCCATCAGGGTGACGAAATGGTCTCCCCGGCGCGGCACGCTCGACGACTGACCGGTGACCAATCAGGTGCCAGTTTAGCACCACATGGAAATCACCTTCTTGGTCAGCCGAGCAGATCTCCATGTGATACTGTGCTGTGTCACATGATACATGGAACGTGCCCTTTGACCTCACTATATCACATGAGGCACTTCAGTGAAGCAGACCAAGACGTACCTGTAAAACGCAGTAAACTGCTTTTGAAAAGGAATTGTTTGTATTGCTGTAATTATTGTTTTTGGTTTAACATTTGATGTTTTTTCATTTTTAACTGAAGGATGTCAGACTGTTTGAAGGTACAGGGTAAATGTGTTGTTTTTTTTTTTTGCTTGGGTGATCCTTCACCTGGGAAACAATGACTTTCTTCAATGTCCTTCTCTTTATTAAAACATATTTGGAGCATGTTTACTAAGAGTGGAGCAAAATTATGCGAATGTGATAATTTGCGGGTGACGCAGCGTGGTTATGCAAATGAACACGGGCTCAGCTTCATTTGAATATTGCCACGGCAACTCGAGAGACGAGTTCTTTCCGTGACGTCTAGGTTATTCCAGCCACAGTGTTTCATACTTTAGTCAGTGACGGGCTTAGTAAAGTCTTTAATCTGTTGGTAAGCAAGTTAGATTACCGAGAAAGAGCTTGAAGCTCAAGTAAGCTACAGAGGTAGGAGACCTACAACTTGAGAGTATACTTATTCTTAGCTTGAGTGTATCAATTCTGTCAATGCACTGAAACTAGATACTGCATTAAGTGACTGAGAATTTTCAAATGCAAAGATCTTATGTTCAATCAGTCCCAAGCTTTGACATATCTCGCTAGCAAATACCTTAGAGAAGCCCTCGGGCTGTCCTGACAATTATAATAATTGAATGTTCCCCGTGGATGGTTATCTACAGCATGACTTGATTGAAAGTGTCCATTTTCTTATCTGTCTTTTTCCCCACCCCACATACGGGCAATATCTTTATTATCATGTAGCTGTGTGGCTCGTATTGAATGCTAATCGGTAGCTAGTCTGAAAAATATTTCCCAAGCATGGACATAGTCAGGGTTGCAAAATCGATTATGAATCAACATGCCGTCGGCATACCGAAGGTTGATGGTTCAAATCCTGCCTCCGCTCCGTGTGTTTATGGAGATCTCCATTCCTCTCTGAAGCACATGAGCTTCCTTTATATCCTGCAGTCTCCTTCCTCAATCCGAAGGAGTGCAGTCAGTAAAAGTGTAATCTCTATATAGTCCATAATACAATGCCTGATTCCAGATGTATGTGTACTCGTATGCTCTATGAAGGACTGGCATCCTGTCCAGAGTGTACCACAGCCTTGTAGCCTGTGCTGACTGGGATAGGGTACCCTGTGACCCAGCAATCGGACCAGGGATGCATAAACATATATATGTAAACACCCTGTACAAAATAAGAGACACAACAGATAGGTGAGTGAGGTAGTATTTCCTGCATACTGTTAACCCCTATCCCGTGTTTGGGGTCAATCTGACCCCAGAGCCTCATTAAACGTTAGGCAAATTTCACATGAGGAAATTATCACGGGAAAAGGGTTAAATGATCATGCATCACTTCCTGGATTGCAAGTGTTGCATGGATCATTTATTATTGTTTATTGTTGAGTATATTACAGGTGAAACTCATTCAAAAAAGACTCCAGGTTCTATCCCAGTCCGTTGAATTTAAAATAAGTCAGTTTTATTGGATTCTAGAGCTTTTAAACCTGTCAAGCACACAAGTGCTTGTAGTCACCCTGGAACTCATTTGGTAGCTACGCTGGGGGAACATTTCTAATTCTTCCTTATTTGCAGAATGTGAAAAGGTCCCCTTTCGGAACACCACTGACAGCATTTTGAAGTGTGAGTGAAGCAAGAATAGCATTAATCACTGACAGGCAGGGACTCGCTGCCAAGCCAAGACTGACTGTACATGGCCAAGGCCAACAAAAGCCACTGTTGGAACGTCAAACTTCTTTTGCTCACTCGTGTTACGGCCCGTGAATTTTCCACCTGGCACCCCACGTCACAACGCCCATTGATTGGTGACGGCAGAGGTGAGCATTCCAAACCCCAGCCGCGTCCGGTCACCTTGCACTGTCAGTCTGCTTTAATCCACTAGTTACTTCACTGGTTCTCATTGAGTAATGGCTTGATGTCTCCAAGTCTCATTTCTCCCATCGCCATCATCGATCCCTGTGCTAATGGAAACTATAACCTCGGCCAATCACAAACCTCGTATCATTTATTGTGTATCAAGGTCGAAATTATTGCCTTTGTGGTGGCATGCGATCGTGTGCTCAACGTGGGACACGGGCTGAAAGATTGATGGGCTGGAGGAAGAACTAAAGGAGCCTTGTAATTGGCCTCCTTATATTTTCTAAATAACCATTTGGACCACATTCCACAGTATCTGAGCTACACCCTGCTTGTTTGTCTATGAATAAGGGCACAGTGCTGTTGCTCACCACGACCAAAAAGAAAGCACAAATATCACTTAAAAAGTCAGCTTTCCGGCTAATGGCAACATAAAGCGATCTCGCAGGCTATGTAATCGAGAGCCGAGAGCGATGCCAGTTAACAATCTCTCTGCATAATGAAGCAGTTTATTTACATTTAAATTAAAAACCGGCTCCGGCAGGACGGGACATTAGAGGCTTCGGCGAAATGAGACGCAGGTGAGTTTCGGAGCCGGGCTGTACCTCAGCAGAACGGGAGCGAGGCGCGGGACGTGCCTGGCATGGAGTGCTCGCGATCCGCTACCCCCAAGAGCAGAGGGCTCCCGCCTCGAGGCCGCCGTGTGCTCCGTTTCATTAGGCGACATTTTCAAAACAGAGAAGCGAAAAATAAGTGCGGCTGTGGTCACCGCTGCCCCGAGACTAGCAGGCCAGCCTCACAGGCCCTCTGCAGCATCGACGCTGCCAGCACACACTATAGGATTGTTATCTGACATCATGACGAGATCAATCGCGGGGCTGCCCGGATGGCCTCTTCAATCTCCCTGGCGTATTGATTGGCACGTTGTCTCAGTGGCTTTCCCCAGGCCAAGCTTATTAACCCCTCGGCGGGGCACCTGGCACACGTCCTCCCTCCTCTGGCCGCCCCCCGGCCCCACGCCGGCTCCATCACTGTCTAGTTGAAATAGATGATTCTTCTCGAAGGTCTGGCTAGTCATGTAGGGGAAAAAGATCAGTCTGCACGGGTTTATACATCATTATACTGCCTTTCTTGTTTAAAAAAATGTTTAAGAATATGTTTAAGTGCAGTTTTTAATCATTAACTATAGATTCATTTATATTGGAAATGAATATTAAAAATGTCACTATTTTCATTTTTTTTACAGAATTTAGCTAGTGGAAAGCTTCATTCATAATGTAATAGGTAATGTATTCTGTTTTGGGGTACAGCAGAGAGCTCTCCATGTGCCCTTGGTGCAGTGAATGTTGTTTACCTACTTACAACCACTAGAGGGGGTAAGTGAGTTTAGGCTACTTGCTGTGTATGACCTAGGATCTCATACTAACCTGTTAGAATGAGAGTAAAGGAGTTTACATGACTAATTACTGAAAAACGTATCAATGGTGTTCTTAATGTTTATGTATTTTTATGCTTATAATTACTGATTTAATAATTAGAGTCATTTTAAACCTTTTGATGTTCTAGTTTTCAATCTCTCGGCTTGGTTCACCATCAACCACTGGCTGAAAACTATGCTTGAAATAACTTTTTGTCTTAATGAATTTTGATTCCTCTGTAGAACAAATCATTTTGTATTCATGAAATAAAAGGAAATTATGTTAAATTGAATTACGATTTTTATCTACCTCTTGACAATGATTCAACGATCTAAACTTTACTACTAATACGCAATGTGTATTGCTAGCAAGTCTGTTGCTAATTAGGTATACGTATTAAAGGATCAAAGTTTTACTAGTCCTGCTGTCACAAAAAAGTATAAGTATAAAAGTATATGTAAAGGAGACAACTATTTAACTACCTTGCTGTCTAACAGCTAACAAGTGACTTTTATCTCAATAATCCATGAGCATTTCTCACCAGCTGCCTTCTTAATGCACCTGTACTGTGGAATAGCTCTGTTTGGGTAGAGCAAGGCCACGCCCCAAGCTTGAGTCTGCTGAAAGTTGAGAACTTTCCCAGCTGGCAAGGCTACAAATATTTTTTAAGGAAAAGCAAGCTTTATTTTTTTCCGCTTTAGGTATCCAGGCAAACGTGCATAATAAGGGACATTTGCATTTTATCGCATACGTGTCATATATATGGCTGATCTCCTGTTACTGAGCCATCATATCATCATTAGCATTGAGCAGATAGCAGCACGGATATACAAGTGTGGCCTTTTGCCACTGGTATACAGGTGTATAACGGCATCTCTTTGGCTCACGGGTTATACTTGCGCAGGCACGGAGAAGCTTAATGGACTGCTTAGAAAAACAAGAATACAATACAGAGCCCTGAGTCCCCTCTCTAATAAGTTTTGAAACAAAAATTGTTATATCCAGTCATATTATTCCTTTTAGTGACATACACTCATACAAGCCACATCAAATAACAACCTAGAGGAATTAATTGCAGTAGCTTGCCGTGTTCACGTCACAATAGTTTTTATTAATAGTTTTTAAAGTTTTTATAGAGTAACCATCCTGAAAAGTTAAAGCAAAACAAGTTAATTAGACCAAAACAAAAGGGGCTATTTGAAACCGGCTTATAAATATATCCATATAGTGGATTGTTGTGCAGATTTGCTGTGACAGAATCTTCCCTTTGTTTTGCAGAAATTTCATCCGGAGTTTGAAATCCAGGAAAGCCTGGGGACAGTACGTGAGGCATGTACAGATCCGGCACGCCTGCCGGAACTCACTGGGCTTTTAATTTAGTCACTCCTCTGCCCCCCCCCCCCCCACCCCCACCATCCCCCCGAAGATCGCATTAGAGGATCGACACTAAGTGAGGAGGTAGCGACATAATAGGATCTTCCTCCGTGTGGCCCTTTGATGTCAAGGAGTCGGCTCCTCGCGGTAAAGGCTTCCGCTTCTTCTGCGATTTATGTCCAAATGAGGACTATCAGCATGCCGGGAGGGGGGGGGGGGGCGCCTCCGTCGGGGGAATCTGAGCGCAAGCAGAGGCTCCCTCGTGCCCTGCAAAGAAACGCCATACCTATGGCAGAAAGGAGTCTGAGGAGACAGTCTGACCCTCCCTCCCGGCCGCCCGCCCGCGCCAGTAGAATAGGGGCCTGTAGCACTGTAGCCTTTCACATGCAGAGCAGGACTGCAGCTCCCTCCTGACGGGAGACAAGGCTGGCCCCGCATGAGCTTAAGACGATCCAGCCTGGCTGGCTTGCAAGCTAAAACCTTGGGTTCCTTTAAATCAGAGCTAGATAAGATTTTAACAACTCTGAGCTATTAGTTAACTTCTCCCCAAACGAGCTCGATGGGGCGAATAGCCTCCTCTCGTTTGTGTATTTCTTATGTTCTTCTTGCCGCACCGCGTGAATTGCACTCTCAGTGCAGGCACGACTTTTGTCATCCATTTATAATTCACTCTCAGTTGAGCACCTCCAATGTACGGTGAGCTGTCCAGTTAACACGCGAAATACTGACAGATATGCGGCTACGGGTTTTAAGAATTGCATGTTGACCTGGCATAATCTCAAGCTGAATCGATTTTCTTTGTTTTCCTTATTTTTTCTTCTCTGCCAAACAGAGAAGAATTCGTATCCAGATACCTCAAGATTCAAGAGGTTTATTCGTCACATGCAGAGTTTAAGATTGAATGTAACCCTGGTCACTCCGAGCAGCTGTGCAAAATATATATACAAAATATAGAGAAAAAGATAAGGAAAAGTAATAATATAAGATAAAAATATATGAGATGTTCAGCTGTACATCACTTATGTATAGATTATGAAGTGCAATATCAGTGCAAACTGAAGACAAGCTTTCAAAACCTCGCCGAGGATCCGGTTTGGTCACGGCCTTGGTTTCTTCATAAGGCGTGAAAGATGAAACATTTTCACTTTACGTTTATTTCTCTTTACGTGAATTCATTCAGCAGAGTTATATACGTCTACATTAGAGGAGTTTACCAAAGCAGGACACACCCTAGTGAAATTTGGTATACCTCCAAATACGCACAAGAAACACTGGCAACTGTACAGAATGACGTTAATTAAAAACTGAAATCTATCATTTAACCTTTAAGCACCCTAGATCTCCATTTATTACCTTTCAAACATATCATTTGTGGCCAAAGTAGAAAAAAAAATAGATATAAATTTGACCTACTACAGATATATGAGCAGATATTTCATTGCTTCCATGGGTCTCCATGTTCTATCCGAAGCTGTTGTGATGATCACATCCACACTTGTACTGTGAAAGCCTTCATTTCTCTATGTGATACATAAAAATACGTAACTTATTATACTGTAATTACATGAGCACCCAGTCCACAGGAATTACCTTCATTCTCCTACAATACACTTGGATCCACGCGACACACGCCAACTCTACCCAATTTTCCATTCTCCCATCAGCCTTTTCCCTTCTGATGCAGCTGAGGTAAGGACTCTACTTAAACAAGCTGAAAACATCCATCTCGGACCAAACAAAAATAAAGGAAATATCAACATTTATCTGTGTTGGAGCCGTAGCCTGAAATTTATGCGGGGCTGGATTTGTCGTAACCATTTCACCCATGACTGAATTTCAACAGCTGTCTTTATTTACGGTTTCGTTCAAGCGGAGCGGAGTTTACTTTAAATTGCAGAAGCACCAAACTGATCTGAGAGCTTACCCTTTTGAATCAAAAATGTATTTTGCTTTTACTGCATCTATTGTTCTACCCAATGGTCTGGGGTAGCTTTGCTACAGTATGTACCAGTGTTTCCTAGCCCAGTCCTGGGGGACCCACAGACAGCCCATGTTTTTCTTACCAGGAGCTAGAAGGAAGCAAAAACATGGACAGTCTGGGGATCCCCAAGGGCCGGGTTGGGAAGCACTGGTATACTGCAAAGAGTAAGCTCACCTACCGTCCTGACTGACACTGAATGAAGAATCATCCCAGATTAACTAGCTGATTAACACCTGGTATATTTAACACTTTAGTTTAAGCTGCTTAACTTTTAATAAATTGTTACTAAGCATATGATAATATATTAATATAAAAAGATTCATTAACAAAGTAATCTGGAAATGCATTACGAAACAACCAAATCCCTTGCAAATATCAAACAATGGGTTAGTAAGCAGAAATGAGCTGTAACTGACCATTCACAAGCTTTTCAGGAAAAACTTTGAGACAGGAGTAAGATACATTTGTAATTAATTTATTAATCTGATTAAATATTTTTAATTACTAATATATCATTAAATGATTAGCAAAAACCATTAATAGTTAAGGAGCAGACAAACTAAAGTGTTACCATAGTATACCTTATTGGTCAACAATGCACTGCGTATAGGACAGTGATCCCATGAGATAATAATGGAGCCGAGACATTCCTGCAGCCTAGTGACGTTGTAGCCATCGGTGATGCTGCTGTAAACAAACCTACTGCACTACCAGTCTTATAAAAGTGTAGCACGTACAATTACGTACAATACATAATAATTGATAATAATGATAAACAACTATGTTACCAGTTTATGAATTTACTATACTGTACTTTTTGTGATTCAGGCTAAAACATATCGTTTAGCTGTGTGACAGGCTGTACCATCTAGGTTTGCGTAAGTAGGCTCTGTGATGTTCGCGTTACAATGAAATCGCCCGAGATGCATTTCTCAGAACGTCTCCCTGCCGTTAAGCGACGTATGACTATACTAATGAACATACGTTCATACATTCTTAGATTGTTTGATTGTGTCATAAGCATTTATTTTATTTTTACATTGTTGTAGTGTTTAGCGTTATGCATCTGTGCCAGGCAGCTCACTTACTGTATCGTATCACATTAAGACATAGACCGGGAAAGAACACATCCAAATGAGCGGGATTAGCTCTCAGCAGACAATCAGGTTGTATTTTTAAAAGCTCAATAGTTTCTCTCACAACGGTTACCCCTGTGCGCTGAATATGGGCTGATATTACAGTCGATTCTCCTCTGCGTGGTGTGGTGAATGCCGCGAAACGCATCCGTCCGATTGTGTTCTCCCCTTCCGCGGCGATTTTCCAACGGCAAAATAGCGGCGCAATTACAATTAAGCCCATTATCACCTGCACATAATTATGATAATGTAACCCTTTCATCAACAAGGAATGGTGTTCGTCATGTGTTGGTTTTATAAAAAAACAAATGGATTGTGCCTGACGTTTGAAAGAAATGCAGGTGGGGGAAAAAGCGGCCATTGCGTAAAGCTAGAATGGAATAAGTAATAATACAGATACGATGGGGAGTGCAGGGCCTAAAATCCTCCCTTCAGAATGATAAGTCTCTGCAGATAATAGCTCATACCTCCATAGCCTTGGGCTGATAAAGAGGCCCGCTGTCTCTACTGATGGATAGGTGCGTCCTACCTGGAAGGGAAGAAAACATTCCTTTTATTTAGTTTGGAGAGTGTGGATGTGCTGTGCAGCCCGTGTGGAATTATGTATTTGAGGGTAAATCCTGACATGCACATGATGCGCGAAGCCTCGCATGCTTGATCAGTACAGATCCCGCGCGGGGTGCTAGGGTATCAGGCAGCGCTGGTTCCGCCTTTCCCACCTTTTATGGGCTCTCCTTGGTGCAGCTCTCAGGTTTATAACCTTCGGCGGTGACCTGGGCCAGCCAGCATGCACCCGGCTGACGCCTCCCAGGGAGACGGCGCGGTGGAGCGCGGCTCACAGGACAGGGCAGGTACTGCGCTCTGCTAGCTGCTGGATGCAGAGCTGCTTATCCCAGCACCCGGGCCAGACGAAAGGCTACGTGACTAGGGGTGGGGATCGAAAGCCGGTTCCAATTTAGAAGTGTAACTGTTTAATTGTGCACCTCAGACGTTACCGATTCCTCCTCTAACGATTCTTCCCCACTTTCCTGCGACACGCGAGATGATGTCATGACGTCACACGCCGCGACTTGAATTCTGCATCGCGGAGCGGAGAAAGCAGTCAAATGCGTGGTTGCATTTTAGTAGGAAAGACGACTGTTGTGCAGTTTGTAACCAGTGCAAAGCCGTTTTAAGTTGCAAGGGTGGCAACACTAGCAACATGCTTAAACATTTAAGCTCCCAACACAGCATTCAATTCCAAGAATGCCATGTGTTCAACTTTAACTACGGAGCCTTAACCTACATACGCAAATTTTCCAAAATGTAAACGAATTATGTAGTACATTTGTTTCACCCATCTTAGAAGATGACAGGCAGGGTGACAACAATAGCTCCGGCAAGACAGACCCCATTCACGCTCGCTGCCCAGGCAGCAAAGTTTAATGCGGAGTGCCACCGGTCTGTGACAAAGTACTTGGGCAAAGGCCACAGTAGAGCAGGAAGCCTTTCGGTAGCTAGCGAAATGCTTTCATAGAGGTTAATTTTATATGTCAGTGCATTGAAGTTAGTATTATATGTGGCTACATTGCAAAGCAATATGTAAAATGTTAAACTAAGGTATTGTCCACTTTAGTTCTTGTTATACTACATTTAGCCCAGTATGCTTTTCTATGGCTAATGCTACATCAGTGTTGTCAAAGTGCATTCTGATTCTGTTTAAATCAATATAGTACTTTATTTACGCTAATATTGTGTAGGGAAATGGCCAAGGCACTTAACCCAAGGTATAAACCCCCATCAAGGGACTTCCTGACTCGTCATCTCATCCCTGCCTGGTATGGAGTTGAGAAAGGCAACTATCTAACTACCAGAGCAAAATGATGTGCTCAAAGCTGCCATCACAGGACCATTATTTAACTGTGACGTTACACTACGCCAAGCAGGGCAGGATTGTAGGGAAAGTCCTGAGAACAAAGGCTGTTTTAGAAGCACAGACAGGTGAGACTGCAGGCATAGTGCAGGAATATGGTGTTAAGTTGTGGCAGCAACGGGCGACAATGCTGGGAACATGGATGTCGCAATAAGAAAACTGAGACAAATGCAGAAAATTCACAAATGCAGCATTGTTTCCGACTGGGTAGCAAGAGTTCATGGTTGTGTGGATGAAGAAGTCAAGCATGGCAAAAGTCATCCTCAGAGAAGCAG
>JAODKL010000027.1:3022071-3057547 GCA_026780765.1 Petrocephalus schoutedeni | reverse complement strand
TGCTATCATGTCAATATGGACCAGTATCTCTGAGGAATGTTTCCAGTACCTTGTTGAATCTATGCCACGAAGGATTAGGCAGTTCTGAAGGCAAAAGGGGATCCAACCCGGTACTAGCAAGATTTACCTAATAAAGTGGCCGGTGAGTGTATATGTTATTTTTGGGTCATCTGCTGTTTCATCAAAACGGTCAAATCTATTCTATCGAGTATTGTCTGCTGACAGCCTGTTAACTGTCCAGAGTTTCATCCACTTCTACATGTTGCTCCTACATGCTAAATTGTTACTTTGAGGAATGAATTTTCTAAATCCCTACAGTCGCTTTGCTGAATTAGCTGAGCCATGTGTCCAGAAGTCCTGGTGCTGCCTAGCTGGGTCTCACACTGCTCTGGGCATAGTGTTAACACCTTCAGAAAGGCAAAATTTTAATTGAGCAGAAACAAGCAATTTGCTGAAAAACGTAAAAAAAGATTTCCAAAAACAATTGATTTATTTTGCGACTGCACTCCAAGAAAACAATTCACCGAGCAACACATTACTTGACAAATGGTTTGCAATACAAAAATGTGCTTTTTAATGGAATCAGGGGGGGATTTTCAAAGTTTTCATTTTTGGGTTTTTGAATTATGTTTATCAGTTTTTTATGCTTGGGAATTTACTTGACCCTTTAGAAACATGGTTATAAATAAAACATTTCTTACTGATGAATAATCACATTCTGTAACGTCCTGCCCGTTTGATCCTCCTGTGTGCCACGCCCCCTCATCAGCCTCATGTGAATTCCTGCATTTGCCAGCTGTGTCTCGTTCATGTCATTAGTCCTGTGCGTTTCAGTATTTTTCCCAGTCTGGTCATTGACGTTGTTAGGCTGTTTTGTGGTGTTCCCTGCTCGTCTTCAATAAATCCTCGTTCACCTTACCTCTTGGACTCCCGATCATGCTTCCCTGCTCTGCATCCAGCACCCGTCATGACACATTGATTTGATGTGAAATTAAAAATAATAATAAAACTGAAGAAACAAGGCCAAAAGCTATTCTACAAAATTTGTTTACTACTGTTCTGTTTAGGCATTAAAAAGGTCATCTTTTCTAAGATCATCTCAAGTCACAGAGCAGCAAATTTATATTTTATAATTATATTACACTTGCATAAATCATTTAATGTAGAAGGAAATACCCTTCTCTAGCTAAAGCAATATCTAGTGGTGTAGAAAGATTAACGCATTTTGTCTACAAATAACTTCATCAGTTGAAGCTGTATTTTTTATCATTTGCATTAAAAATGATATTTCATATTATTTTCTGGAGTGTCATTTATTTTGTTCATTTGGAACAAGTCTGCAATGACTTAGCGGGCCATTTTTTAACAACAGGGAGCATGATATTTTCTCGCCAAAAAATTAGGTGAAGGAAAATTGGACATGCTTTCTGGGTCACGGCCATAATGCCAGAGAGTGTCTGCAGGTGCTCGGGGAAGATTAATACCTCACGTGGACATCGCACCGCGCAGTGAGAGGGACAAGTCAGGCTCACGTCAGCTGGCAAGCCGACACTGAGAGCGGTGCAGAGAAAAATAAAGCATTTTACTGGCACAGACTGGCATGGGGCTGGACCATACCGAGAAAAACAAGGCTGATGAGACAAAAAAAAACGAGTAGAAAGAATGAGGTATAAAAAGCGATAATTGTGGCTGTAAGAGCAAATCCAGGGAGAGGCTGCAGAATAGCCCAGAGCTTTTGGAAGCGGAAAGGATACATTTTGCACAGTAACTTTTTGCATTATTACCTATTTTTTCTTAGCCGGCTGGGTCGTGCTGTTAGCTAAGTGTGTCTTTGTCGACAGAAGCTAGCCACAAGGGTCACTAGGCAACTTGTGAAAAGCCAGAGCAATAATGGAATTTCAAATAGTATGTAATACACAGCACCAGTCAAAAGTTCAGACACACCTACTCATGGAAAAGTTTATTTGTTCTATTCTATTTTAGAATAACTATAATGGCATCAAAACTATAAAATAACATGCATGGATTTATGCCCTGACCAAAAAAGTATCATTCAAAAAATAATTTCTTGGGGGCAGCTCTGTGGGTTGGGATCCGGAAGGTTATAGGTTCAAAACCCTCGGTCGGCAGAGTAATTCCCCTGAGCAAGGACTGGCTGACCCTACTGCCTTCTCTATGCCAGTTTGATGAGGCGGCCTCCTAGGATGCTTTCCCGGCTCTCCTGAAGGAGGTCCCACATATACTGAGTACTCATTGGCCACTTTTCCTTCACTCTCTGGTCAAACTCTTCCAAAACCATTTCCACTGTGTTTAGGTCCGATGACCAGGTCATGTGACACGAGGCGCTATCACTCTCCTCTATAGGTGGCTTGGCATTTCCAAACTTTTGACAGATACTGCATATAAAAAGTGTATATACTTGTGTGTTAATATATAACACAGTACAAGGGATAAGGGAGATCCATTCATAACTTCTAGATTAATTGGAAGGGCAAAGGAATATCGGTTGGATAAAATCAGATCTTTAGTATAGTATTTTTTTCAAAGGGAATGTATTGATGGTGATTGGCTCATCCACTCACACTTCAATCCTCTGGGGGAGGTTTGTTTGTAGAGCTGACAAGTTTTGATTGTACAAATGTTTTAGTATTATCCTTTAGGAACCAAGTCGCCCTCCAAATTGGGGGGTGGGTCCTGAAAATTTGAGCCGAGGGATTCATACCTCTGTGTTTAGAGAGTTACAGCTCCCGAGTATGCAGTGATAAGTGATGTTCCAGACATATCAATATGTACTCTGAGGCTGGGTATGGGGTGGGGTGCACAGTTTACCAGATTGTTTGTGCTTCCCGCTGGGACGCGAACGCGGCAGAGAGGCAACGCTCCCAGCTGGAGTGAGAGACGGCGAGAGTGGGAGATTTCGTGTGAGAAATTCCTTGCACTAGCTTCTGGAGTTAAGAGGAGAGGGGAGCAGAGTTTCTCTGCGATTGCCAGTAGTCCGGGCTGGGCTAAGAGAACTGTGCTGTATAATATATCCTGCGCCTTCTGCTGGAGAGCTCCCAGATGCTCCTGTATTATCTCCCCAGCTTCTGGAACGCATCCCTCTTTACACTTTCCACAGCCACTCTTACGAGCGGCATGCACACAATACCATGGGTTATGTCCATCACTGCTTTATCTGGAGTATCCTCCTGGAAGCTCCACCAAGTCCTTGTAATCTGCTGCACTACACGATCTGTCTAATTGACATGCATCACGATTTCGAGCTGGGGAAGGGCAGCCAACTGTCTGATAGCAATCATTAAAAATCTATAGCGAAAAACACCTTACGCAGTGGATAAATCTCGCCGTGCACGAGCAGAGGACGGGGTATTTAGAAGCGATTAGTTGCCCTCATTCCCATTAATGCCCCGTAAACAGGAGCGGCTGTGGGGTTCGCCGGGCGCCATTCCCTAGTGGAGAGGAGGATCATGGAAGATAAATATGAAGCCGGGAGACTGCAGGCGAGGAGTCGAGCTTCTGCAAGCTTTTGTCGAGCACAAAGGAGCCGTGAGAAGAAAGAACTCGATGCCCCGTGGACCGTGGAAGCTGAGACCCCTGCTTGCGAATCTTGGCAGCAGAATAGCATATGATAATCCTGATCTGAGGAACTCTGTTTTTATTACCAGAACTCCGCATTAAACCACAAAATTAAAGGAAAAAGCCTTACCCCCTCCCCCAAAAAAATATGCTTATAAAACAGATATTGCAATTTATCGTAAATTTAAAGGAAAGCGTAGATATAGCAAATATTGAGCCGAGCACGAGGAATGCCACAGGGGGGATTTCTGAGCTATAAAGCGATAATTCTGAACCTGTTTGCGCTGAATCTGAGGGATCAATGCGAAAATCTTGACACCTGGATTTGCGACTTTTCCGCACTTAGTACTAAGACAGTTCAGATGGATTTCTGTTTGTTTTTAATTGCATTAAAACCGGCGATAAGGAGCCCCTAATCCGCCTCGGGCTTCGAGAGAAGACCCCAATATAACCTGCCCTGTTTGTGAAGAACAATCCAAGCACGTAGTTTCCAAACTTACATTTTTCAATAGTTTTGTTTGGGGTGTATATATATTGTAATGTTATAATGACGTTTTAGGACCAGTGCATGCAGATTTTATTTACTCAGAAGTAATGGAATCACTGAATCTGGCATCTACTGCAATATACAGGGATCTAAATCCTATGCTCCCCACTGTTTCTCGATTACTGTTCACTTCATGAAACATTATTCCCATTTTTGAAACATTTTAACGCAATCCTCAGGCCTGTAAGAATGCCTCTCTAGACATTCGTGATGGCCTGCGCCTAACATCAAATGTCAAGCATGTTCACACTTCAAGCATCACCAAGCACAAAAATCTATTAGAGGAGTCATCGCAAACATAAAGTAATCAGCCATCCTCCTGATACCTGTCCTCCCCCTCTAAATCAATCATTATTTCATGACCCTCGTGATACTGATACAATCATCACTGAAAGCTGTCTGGATGCGAGTATAAATACTGTACATACCACACACTCTATCACCCAATAAAGAGCTGTAATTAGTTTCCCATGAATCACGGCAACTATTCACCACATGGTCAAAGGAGCTGACAGAAAACACTTTTTCTGAAAAAAATGATTCCTTCAATCCTTCAAATAATGATGACTGCAGACAGAGGACCAACAGGATTTATGAACGATGAATATAGTTTAAACTACTATGTCATTGTCCTCGGGCCTTATCGTGCGTTCCATTATCCTCGGAGGTCGGAACTCGGGACTCGGGACAACGTCACATCCGCTAAAAACTGCATTCCACTTGCCGAACTCAGATCCAAGATGGAAGCCTCCAAGAAAGTGGCTCTTGCACTAACTCTTTCAGACTATGAATGGCTCCAAGTGTATGCCATTCACCGTAGCAACACATCTATCGACTATAATAACACTGTACGGTGTACACATCTTACGAAGTACTAAAGTGCTTAAAAAATGCAAAATAACACAGCACCACGCAAGTCTTTGCAGTGAGCAGCCATCTTGAATTCGAAGCTTGAGGTACTCTGGACTGCTCTATTTCTCGAAATTTTCGAGAAACGGGAGCGTGCATATCGTCACTTCCGGCCTCGAACCTCGAAATCCGACCGGGATTCCGAGTTCCGAGGATAATGGAACGCAGGAATAGGTGTCATCGCTAGGTGTCACCAGCAAAGGTGGGTAATCCAGGTCCAAAGAGTAAAAAAAAAAATCCAGACCAGGATTTTGTTTCAACCAACTAGTTCAGTGCTCTGTGATTGAGACTCTTAATACACAACTGGTTGGCTGAAACAAAATCCTGGTCTGGATTTTTTACTATTTGGACCTGGATTACCCACCTCTGGTCACTAATGATGTGCCAGTGTGTTTTTAGCATGTCTGACAGTTGTCATGATTGGAACATACATCAGTATTAAATTAAATTAAATGGAAAAAAGAATAACATTGGAAAAAGTCAACCATTAAGTTATAAGATGTAGTCCAGCCATAATTCAAACTTAATGTAGCTAAACTGAATAGGACAGCTTTTACTTAATTATGTTAATTTGAGCAAATGTAATATAAAAACTTCATCCAGCCATTTCTGTCTATCTGTAAATAGTTGTAAAAGTTATTTTTCATTAACTAACTAAAAATTTGTCGCAAAGTGCTATTGGACATATACATTTTTTGTATGACCAGAAATTGGAGAAAAATTTCTAAAACTTAGTTATTTTTTTGGTTGTTCATTTGAGATGAAACTGCCGACTACCTAAAGTCAGAGTTCCATATTAGATGTCCAGGGGCACTTCTCTTGGGGCCCTCGGCTGACATAGGTAGTGGGTCCCCTAGGGAGGCCATTTCAGCTAAAGACACACGAGAGTGATTTAAAATGATGGTACAGGAATAATGCTAATCAAAGTTTGGGGTGCCTGCAGTAAAACTTATTGATTAAGGTGGGGCCAGGGGTATTGTCAGTAAAATTGGCCAATCGGGGGATTGATTGGCCAAATTTAAGATGTTACCCTAGTCCCTCTTTTGCCCTAGTCTATAGCCTATGATAGTCTATGTCTTACTCTACCCCTGAGGCTAAAAAGTCGTGAATTTTTGCATATGTTTCTTTCTCTGTGTTCTCTTTGCGTCTGTTTACAATCTGTCTATCACACTAGTGGGACAGTATGAAAAACACAGGATATGCAATGTTAGTCTTTTATCTTTGCACCGTGTGCTTCTGTTAGGTTACTTTGTGCCAGTTCACTTGAATGTCACAACTGGTACACTACTACTGAACTCCAGTGTGAAAAGTAAGCTGGGTAGCGTTAAGTTGCAAAGTAGCAATAGTCCATCACAGCTCAGACAAGGGGGCAACTTTGCGATCCAGAGACGTGTTGCTACAATTTAAATGATCATTTATCCTCTAAATTCCTGCCCCCCCCCCCCTAGTTTTTGGGGGCTCCCTGTGGCTGACTCCCCCTGCCTTTTGGTAAGTCCACCTCTGCTTATGTTACAGTACTGGTAACCAAAACTCACTCAGTCCTCATATAATCCAATAAGGAACTGAAGCTCACAAGTCCACAGAAATGTTCTCAGAAGATGTATCCCATGGACTGAGTGTGTCCCTGCCTTCACTCAGCTGTCACTTTGGTTCATCTGGATGATGCAGACCAGTGAGGCTGATTATGACATTTCAGTTATGACAGGACAGCCATGAAGCATATTACATTTCTATTTTATTTATATGCAATTAGCAATGGTTTCAGTCTGCACGTCATATCAAGTAGAATAGAACAGAATACCTTATTGTCATTGATATAATTTCCCACACATCACCTTGAACAACTGTTAGTTTAAGAAATACAAAGACTAAGAAATTACAAAAATAAAACTAAAATATGCTGTTCAAATGTGCTGAAATATGCTGAAAGCAATGTCGATCTTTACAACTTAAGCTTAAATTAAAAATGTTTGATCTTCAACCCAATAAATAAGTACATTTTTTTGTATGTAAACTGAAATTTGAAAATTAGTATGGGCAATATGAAATTAGTATGGGCAATATGAAATTAGTATGGGCAATATGAAATTAGTATGGGCAATATGAAAAAATAGTCAAAAAGAATTCAATTTGTCGCACTGCAGTTTTTTCTGATATTGCCTTCTTTTCTGGAGCCACTATACCCAGTTTAAAAACTTTCGCCAAAGCAGGCAATCAGGCAATATTTCCCTTTGCATATCAACGACTCCACCAATGCCTGTGTGCGCTACGGTTTCAAATCAAACATTAATTTCCAACAGGCACGAAAGACAATTAAGAATCTCCTCATCTCCATTTTGCCTCTATCATATTACATTACTGTATGTAAATGCAGTCTTATCCAAACCTCATCTGCCAGAGACAAACATCAAACAGAAGTTATTAGTGAGCTTTACTTACTTGGAATGCAGTCAAATGCATCGTTCACATACATTTCATTCTCCATCTCCACTTCCTCTTCCTTTCTAATTATAGCCCGACTTTCAGCAGGAGGCCTAAAATATCTCGGAAGCGATGACTGTCGTGAGATGTGAGAGCCGTCCTCAAAGCGGCCTGTCTAACACAGTCCGCAGTTCCACTGCGTGATAATGGCTTCAAATATCATACTGAGAGTGATGGGGAAAATACTTCCTACTAGTACCACCAGAGAGTATTTGGTCAAGGGAAATTAAGAAATGTACTCTCCCGTGTAAATCTGCATGATACTTGTGCGAGGTTAAATCCTTGCCAGTATATTGGATCCTCCATCATTTGTGCTGCATCATAGTTATGTTATGTTCAGATCACATGACACGTTTGATAATTAAAATAAACAGGTAAGATACTTTGGAAATACTTTTATAATACGTTTTATAATACGTTATAATACGTTTTTCCTTTTTTTTCCAGTACACACATTTGAGAACAGTTTCTGAAGACATTTTCGGCCATTAACGAGTATGACTGCATTATGTTGATAAGGTTTCTATAAATGTACATACGTTATTTATGTAGTTTACATCATTATGTAGGTTACACAGCAGGTAATTCAATGACAACTGACAAACAACAGCAAAATCTGAGTTATTTTTTCTTAATTTTCAAAAATCAGTGTAGAAATAGAGCAACAATAATCTAAATTCAGGATAAAATGACTCAGCCTTTTTTTATTCCTCCTTTGTGCACACAATCTTCCTTTTTCCCTAGAATTTAAACGTTTAGATTTTTATCAATTAATGTAGTGCTGCAGGCATGATTACTTTGTCATGAGCAAATTTATTTGATGCACAAAATCCCATATAAATTGTATTCCCCTTTAAACCTAAATAGAAAACTCATCGCATTCAGAAGGATAGTGTTGTGTTTATCTGTTTTTCATTTTTAATATAGTCTTACTCAGCTAGAGTGGCTCAGCATTCAGTTCTGCCATTTTGAATAAAACCTCCATTCGCACAATGAAAAGACTTTTATTTGGGGTGGGGGTATTTTTTTCCGGTAAACATTTGTATTCTGTGCGCCTCTACCTCCTTCTATCAACTCCAGCAAACCTAAAAAATGTACCGTACATCTAACCTTTAAATTCCAGAATCTCTGATGGTAATCTCCTTAACTTGCAACAGAGTGTTTATCCACAATTCTACAAAAATAGAGCTTTTTAGTCTATTGAAGTTGAAATTCCTAGAAACAGCCTTTTAATTGTTTGAATATATAACCCTCTTTTTGGATTTCTTTTTCTGTTGATCTAAGTAGCAAGTCTCAAATACTTATCTGTTGGCTGAAGTGCTGCAACTTAAAAGTGGTTGGTTGTGTATATGTGGGTCACACTGACATAGTGAATCATTTTTAGTATTCTACCAGTTTTGAAAGGCCTACAACTTTGTGCATGGATGTAAGAGAGTGTGTGAGGGCTGCTTTAATCAGTAGGACACAAAACTGGCATTCAGCATCAGCATTTCAAAAAGTTTCTTTGACATTTTATAGACAGAAATTAATGCCTTTCATTAAAATGGCCACTATTTCAAATCTTCTTCATGTCTCCTAACTCACAGGTGCCTCAAGTTCCATTGGCCAATCAGAAGCCAGCAGGCCAGGACTGTCAGCCTGCCGGACGTCAATCAGCATTTCTGCCGCATGCATCACCTTCTCTAATGCCAGGCAGCCGTCTGCTCCCTGGCTCTGAAGTCAGCTCTGACAATTAGGCCTTAAGACTGCTTAACCTTTCCGGCTATATGTCTGAGAGATTAATGTTCACATCATCGAGGCGGAATAAGTTAAGCATCAAAGTCACTTTCATCCTGGGGTTTCTCACAATCCTCCTTTCATGTAAGAGAGACGTCCTTTAGTAAGTTTTGGGCTTGAGCAATTGACAAGATTCTTGTACTTCTAATTATTATTATTACATACGGACTTATTACATACAGACTTGAGTTTTATGTGTCAAAAAATGATGACTGCGGACAGAGGATCAGCAGAATTCAAGAGCAATGAGTATAGTGTAAATGACTTTGTCATTGTCCTCAGACCATAGGTGTCATTGCTCATGCATTGCAGTGTTCCATTAGGGATTGTTATTGACTTTTTCTCTTTCCCGGTGACTGTGGTGGAGTTCCCCACACAGTCAGAGATTTAGTTAACAGGCTGCTTGTTCCCTCAATGAGTTTTCGAACCCTTGCAAAATAAACCCTTTTGTTATTACATTTTGCTCCAGTCGGCCACACCACGAGATGTACGTATTTTTGCAAAATTTATGGCATCCCTGTGAGCTGGTGAAAGCAGGGACCTCCACTAAGCATGCTCCGTACAAAGGTCCAGTCTCATTTAGAATTTCTCAGGGCATTTTCATTCAACCTAACCTCATTTTGCAAGAAATGCAAGCAAAGTGCCCATGATGCATTAACTTCCGAGAAAATAACAATATTACTTTGAACAGTACTGCCTAATAACAGTTTACAATGAGAATGACAAATAATACATTTCATTTTAGCAGGTTGCCTAGCGACCAGAAGTCAAGATAGCAGTGGGTTGAGAGGTTGGAATGTTCTTACTAGCGATCCACAGTGTGATGCTACTGTGAAAACGCTTATTCATGATGGCTGGCATGTAGCGATGCCTTGAGAGCTTGCATTCACACATGCCTTTTCCCACATATGTAGCTTCAGCTACACTACGCTATCCAGGGGGCCACAGCGGGTGCGGCAGGGGTCCTGGGGATTATCTCAGAGCTTAATGGGAGTGCTTCGAGGAAGCATGGAGAGAAGCCTCCAGCTTCACAGCATCCCCCAGAAGCACTTGGCATAATTAAAAAGCAGCCCCACTGAAGGTAATTATGTGCACAGAAGTCCTGTGGGTCCTCGTTCGAGGATGTGGAAAAACAAGGACAGCATGCAGCGCAATTTTGGTGTCCATGCATTTGCCTGACAAAAAAAAAAAAACAGCACAAGGACATACATCTTGGTGATTTGTACCTGGATTTTGTAGCGGAGCTGGAAAAATGAGACATCTGAGGTCACGCCTTAAAAAGAAATGAATCACGGAGCACAGTACAGGGAAGGTGAAGCATTAAGAATGGAAATCTAAAGGGAAACTGGGACGAGGTGTCACAGCTACAACAATACATGGACCAGAGAGTGGTGTTCGTCCTATTGGAAGGCTAACAAGAGATATTCTATCATGTTGAAGAATGTAACAGCGAAAATGGCTGGATGTGGGGAGATTTATTAGACATTCTTATGGGATAAGGGGTAGACAAGTAAAACAGGAAGCATATACATGCTTATTGCTTACAATTGATAGTTAATGAATGAACAGAGGGTTTGGGCCCATTCTCTCTCCTCCCTCGAAACATCCGCACCCTCCTGCCTTTCACAGTCTCTTACGTAGTAACAGGTTTCCAGAGGAAGCCATAGTCTAGTGTTATATATTGTTATATACCTGTATGTTGTAATACTGGGAACCCATGAGTGGATGCTAAAGCTAGCAGGCTATCGCTTGTGACCCAATGCCAAGAGATCGGTTTGATAGTGTGCTAGCTGTACGGATGTCCTATCAGTCTAAGCACCAAAGGCGAACCAGGTTAACACCTAACACCACTGGGGTCGACTCTATTGCTCAGCCTGAGAGGTTAAATGGCTTATAAGACGCAGACCAAGAGACGAGCAGCGTGCGTGTTAATGCAGCGGAGTGCGCAATAGCAGGAGGCCAGGCGTCCCAATGTGCTCCACATGAGAGATTTTATTGGAGGCTTAAAGTTAAAATGTTGAGGGTTTTTTTTTTCTTTTCTGGGTGGCAGGCACTGATGAGCGACGCGTGTAATTAAAAAGACATTAGGAAAGTATTTTTGCAGGTGTGCAATCTTCTCTCCCAGATTAACAGCCCTACGTCATGCTAGGTTTTTCTTTATTGGTGGTTTCATGCAAATAACTTTATTCAGATGGGCCTTTTAGCGGTTAATCACATAGTATTATCCCATTGCTGAAATCAGTGTCCCGTGTGGTTTCTGTGTCATTTTTCCAGCTGTCGTTGAATTGCTACAGGGGGTATTTCAACTAGAAGGACACCTGCCTGTCACTGGGTGCCTTGATAATCTTAACCCCTACCTTGGTTGGGGGAAGGTTATACTTCAGAGCCTCTGTCCCACGGACTAGTGAGAACAGACCTCGACTGTCACACTTATCCAATTTTCTGTTTTCCCTTGGGGTGCTCTTCCGACTTCCCTATTTACAAAGCACTTCGAGACCAGCACGCTTGTAAAAAAACGTGCAATACTATGTAAAATTTTACTGCATGACTGACGGGGAGCAGCATGTGAGATAATTTAACATTCAAATAATTTTTAGACTGAATACAGGCATAACCCTTGGCTTTCAATGACTAGTTTTAAACCATCCGCACTATTCAGTTAGATTTCACATATTTTTTAAAACCTCCATACAGGTTTGCATGGCTTAACATCCAGGCAGGGCCACCATCAGAAATTTCGGAGCCCCTTGCTAGGTAAAATTCTGCGCCCCCACCCCCATACTTCTGTCTAGTAAAAGATGTGCGGTAGGATACTGAGCAATGCCTAACTGTATTTGGATCATTTCAGTCTTTCTGGCTTACTTACATCAGAGATCGCACTGCCATTGTGTTTTATCAGTGTACGGTTAAAAAGCCAACGCTGGCAGCATTGGTAGGTCTCGGACTTATTACAGTAAATAGCTGAACAGATTGACAGAAGCTTAAGATTATCGATGATGATTATTAACACGTGGTAAAAATGTGTGATTGTAAAGGTGTACTCATATCAGTTAGATCTTACCATGTCTGTTCTCGACCTCCAATGTAATATATTCATATATTTATCTCTCATCATTTTCCCTATTGCAATGTAACATGTTGCGTAGCTATTATTATTTACGGTATCACTTCTAATGTTATCTATAAAGGTTTACCCTGAAAATCCATGCAGCAAGGGCACAGGTTTAACAGCTAATTACAGAATAATATGTCATTAGCATGTTAGTGAAAAGCTTGGCTTTGATTTCAGATACCGCATATGGCCCTGAGCTGTCCAAACAAACACGAGGAAGGTACGGTCAGAGAGGTGTGAAGCGTGAGCCGATGCTGTTCCGCGTAACAGAGGCTGCGCGGGTGAAGCAGGTTAACAGCATGATTTGTGATCAGCACTCTGATGGGGCATGGAGTCTTTTCAAGGAGTCCCTGTAACATCCGGGAGCCCACAAGTGAAAAGCCCTCCCTCCCTCCCGAGCGAGCGTATACAAGCGAGGGCGGGGACTGTGAAAGGAAAACACTGCCGGTAATTACCTTCCTTAGCCAGCACAAGCAGCTCTCCATTATACATCCGAGGCCCTTAAAAATTCATTTTCACTGTTTATTAGGTCAAATGCTGGCCGTCTGCCTCGTAAACAATGTTTCTTGCCCATAAAGAGCCAATTAATGCAGCAGAATTACCACATTCTTAGCAGATGCGACTGTAAAAAAAATGTCCACCTTTTTCCAAAGGAAGGAAAAGCACAACTAAATCTTGGGGGTATTTGGAGTCTTCAAGATGTTCAGAAGTTATTTACGTTTATTTTTCATTCTGGCGAATTCTCAGTTTTGGAGTCTTATTTACATTAATCTACCTCTCCAGTCAGTTTTCTGGAAAGGAGGGCTGTGCCATTGTTACAAAGTGGCAACATCTAAATCAAATCATATTTCTTAAGTCATTCCTCAGCTGCTGCAGGAGATCAGTGTAGAAATACAGCTGGATCTGATAATGACACTTTGACATAAACTGCATGTCTAAAAACGCCAAATTGAACCCTTTAAGAACATGAATCATTTTCCAGTTCATAACTGGTTGCATTGTTCTATAGCTGTTGCATAAGATAACGAAGTTAATGAATAATTAATAATAATTGAGTTTTCAAGCCGGTACATTCTATCTCAGGTAGTTAAAAAGCTAATAAATTTCACTCCAAATTGTGTTTTTTTTTCTAAATCAGGACCTAAGTCCCTTTGGAGGTAATTCCCAAAAGTGGGCAGCCTATATACAAGAGGGCACACATTTGTCCTTTTTCATGTGTAGGTGCTTGGCAGCTGAGAGGGGTGGGGCAGGGGGGCAATGCCATGCTGGTGCATGGTGGGGGCTGATAAAGCTACCTGGAGAAGCCGGGGGGGTGGGGGGAGAGATAGAGAAAATACTAGCTGGAGTGGATTCCCCCCTTCGATGACCCACTAGGACTGCGTCCACCTCCCTTGTTTTAGGGAGCCCCCTTTTTTGATAATAACATCTCACACCTGCCCTCACCCCCACCACCCAGTCTCATATCCTGCCACACATTTCCTCATACGCAGCCCTTAAACGTCAACAACACCCCCAAGGTTTGCAATCAGCTGACTATATACAAAGACCTATCTTTGGAAACACCACCTGTTTCTTTTTTTGTTGTTTGTTTTGTTTGTTCTTTTTCTCAAAATCCTGAAGAAGAAAAAGTTTATTGAAAAGAATCAATAACAGTTCATGGCTTCTTTATAAATGCGCCACGTGTCTTTCAGCTGTTGATGATATTGCGCTACATGAAAGACGGAATTGGCCGAGTCTTACAAAAACACTTTTAAAGGAACAGGATCATTTTTAAAGGATCATTTATATCATCTGTTTTATCAGCTCAGGTGTCATTCTGAAGGTAAATATATCAAAGTCAATCGATTATCCAGGGATGTCCCAGGTCCTGTTTGGCATAATTCGTATTTTCATGCCATACCTTGATAAGAATTAGCCTCAAAATGAAAAAGCTTTAAAATTGGTTTGTCAGATTAATTGGTCCTAACCTCAGGCTGACATCTTTGGCAATAACTTAGGGTTTAATCATTTATGACACTTCAACTTTAATTAAATTGCGCTGGTTTGTTAATAATTAAATCCCAGGTGCCTGTTTGTCATTAATAACTGCATGACTCTAGAATGGAGGAAATTAAGTTTTAATCAGTCAGCACAAAATTACCCAAAACAGAGCACAAACTATATAATGTAGGGGTTATGGTTTTCAGTGGTTAAAAGTAAAATTCCACCAAGACATAATAACATGTTCATTTGATCAGAATTTTGGTTTTGAAAGAAAAGTTTTCGTTCTGACATCACTAAGAGAAACCACTCTTCCGATTTATATGAGAAGTGTAAAAAAGTATAGTTGTTTACATTTCAGTGGACTAATTTGTTTTAAAAGATTAAAAATACATCTAAGAACTAATTATATAGCAGCATTTGAGTGGAGTGCTGCAGTGGTTAGCATTGGTGCCTCATACCTATGGGACCAGGGTTCGAGTCTCCATCATTGCTCCATGTGAGTGGAGTTTTCCCAATGTCATCATGCTATAAAGGTCATCATGGGGATTTCTCCGGTCTCCCCCCCCCACCATCCATGAATGTGCTGAGGTTAATTGCAGTTATGTGTGTGGTGCCCCATCCCCATTTGTTTATTGCCTTGTGCCCATAGCCTGCAGAATAGGCTCTGCCCCTAATGGCTGCAGAAAATGGATGGATGGATAGAAGCATTTGAGTTTATTGACATTTAATATGCAGGATTACTTTTCAAATTCAAGGTATGCACTCTATAAAAATGTTTCCTTGCCAAAATGAAAATGTGAAGAAAACATGCTGAAATTGTCATATAAGTGGCATTTAGACCTGGAGCACAGTAGCATGGTCAGGAGCACCAGCACCACATATGTTCCACCATGGTGTGGTTGGTGGTTGGGGGGAGGTGGGAGCGGTGCCAATAAAAGTTGTTGACCAGTGTGACTACGCGTGGGGGGGGGCAAGTGGGTTCAAATTTTATTGAACAATTTTAGCAGAGGCCCAGGTATTAAAGTGCACCTGGTCGATGAGGCACAAATATTGTATAATCTTAGTCACTCTCTCCTTTCACTCCACACCAGGTATTTCTGCTTTTTATGGACACATTATACCTCAACAGGCATTCTGGATCAAGCAGATTGCATCCAAGGTTTTCTATGCAATGATTCACAAAGAGCCATTTAATCCCATTTTGGATGGAGTTCTGAGATGGAGGGACTCTGATTCTGGAAAATTATGAGTAGCTTTGAACATATTTGTAAGACGTTGAAAACAGCCCAGCAGACACATTTATTCAGAGGTGCTTGGGTTTGGGACATCTCTTAGCAGACAGCGGTGATGTTTTTCAATGGAGAGCCATCAGAAGCTCAAAATGAGTGGAAAATGAGAAAAGTGCAAACTGAAATGTTGCCTCAGCATGAATTTTCAGACAAGCAGCAAGGCTCATCCAAAACCGTTTGAAATCAGACAAGGCTCCCTCCTGCGCTTTCGGAGGGAGCTGGTAGTATTCATAAGGCCAGATAATTACACTTCTGAAATTCAATCCTCCACAACAACCCCCCCCCCCCTCCCCCAAAATCAGGACGTCTTTAATTTCAGTGAGAGGAATTAAGCCATTTGGGTCAGCGATTCTCATTTCACAGAATGTCTTATGCTGATCGACAAAGCAAGTTCAAAGCAGAATATAGATGTAAGAGCTCTCCCACATTTCAGTGGCACAGGTTTTGGACACATCTGTCTGGGAACAACATCAATTCTTTGGAAAATCACAGGTCAGGTCAGGTTAGGGAGCATGGCCTGGCACACTGTGTTGTCGCACCCACCACACAATGAAACACCTTGGGTCTCTAGTTGGCGACCCCCCAGGCTGACACACGGTCCAGTCCCACCCTCCTGAATTGGCCGTCTATCTGCCACAGCTAGGTGTTATGTGGGTGTCCCCTTAGACTGGTTCAGCAGCTCGGGTCCTCAGCAAAGAGGATCATGCAAGCCGGACCACCCACAGGGAATAACTCGTCATTCGTTCCCTCACAATGTAGGTAATTGGGATTCACTGAGCAACTGCTCATTCAGCACAAGGTCAAATCAGCAGTACCTAAGGATTATTCAAAGAGATACAGTACCAAAGGAGTCCAGTCTAAATCTAAAGTCACTGGATAGTGTCCATGTCACGCAGCCGTACTGAAAAACAGGGAGCTCCAGGACTGTAAAGACTTAGACTTTCGTCCTCTTGCAAAGATATCGGCAGAACCACATACCCCTTTCCAGCGACCTCATGAACCCCTATGCTCTCCCAGTCCGTCTACTTGACTTCATAGGAAGAGTCACCAGAGACACGAATGTCACTGCCGAGGTAAGTGAACCTCTCGACGCGGTCGACATGCTGTCCACAGACAGACACACTGCTGATGGCTGTGCGCAAGAGGTCATTAAAGGCCTGGATCTTGGTTTTTATCCCAGACACTCAAAACTCCTCAGTCAGTCTCTCAGGAGCCCCGATCAGAGTCTTTGCTCTCAATGAGAACCCTCAGTGCCGAGACGTGGTAGATGGTAGACTACTTAGGCATAAGACTAGACTGTTCCAGTCGCTGGTAGGCAAGCAAGTAATTACAGTAGCACATGACGTTTATGATTCATGTATTGTATGGTTTATTGCAGGTGTTTCATGTGAAATAACTGCATTATAAGATGTGATTACATTATAAGATTATTCTATATATTCTATTTATATATATTTATATTTATTCTATTTATACTCTATTCTATATTCTATTCTATTTATATAATTATTCTAATATTTTGTCCCACTCTCACTCGCATGTTTCAAGCCATGAGTCATCGAGTGCCTTCAAATGATGACTAAAGACTTTCCTCTTTCAGAAATACTTAGCATTTCGAGTATTATATATTATATTATATGCTTTAAAAAGACCTGTATTTTCCCCAACACTAGGCAGATAGTTTTCTTAGAAAATATTCAGTAATGGAGTCTTAAAGCACTTATGTAAGTCGCTCTGGCTAAGGGCGTCTGCCAAATGCTGTAAATGTAAATGTCAAGTCTGACCCTTTCCCATCGACAAAAGGAAAAATAGGTTTTGTTTGAGTATGCTTATTTCCAGGTAAAGAAGTCAAACCTCTAGCCTCAACAAATAGGCTATGTACAGGTATCACTGCCAGAAGTAACTAGACAGAAGGGCAGGCATCAGGGCAAACAGAGAGAGCTTTATTTAAAACTAATACAGGGGAAAACAAAGGGGCCACATGGAGCCAAAACACTGAAGCTCATGTGCAGGGGAAAATCGTAGGCATACATGGGGATGATGTCAATGACCAAACTAGGGAGCACAGGACTGGGAGGCACTCTTATACAGGGTTGACGAGGGGCCAAACAAGAGGCAGCTGGAATGATCCACACAAGGGCTGAAACAAGAGGCAAGACAAAGCAAGCAACAAATGTGGCTCGCTAGCCACACTAAGAAGACAGCAGGAAGGGCAGGAAGGCAGAGTATGACAACAGGTTACGTTTTTCATGTAAAAGTAGGCTAGTCATACATATAGGCATATTTTGCCTGCAATAACAGATTGTAGATCTGCACAAACATAATCAATACATTTGCATGTTTCAGATGTTAGTGCAATTGTCACTTTTGATTTGCTTGCACTTGCAGTGATTGACAGTATAGACTGGCCCTTCGAAACTAGACACGTGAATATTTGTTTGTAACAAAATGTAACAAAAAACACACTTAAGCAACACGTATTTTAATTCTTTTTCTGACTCCTGCAATTCAACATTTCAAAAACGAAAAATATGTCATGTGTCACATTCCATTGCCCGCAGGAAAACAGACCTCTGCTTTAGGGGAGTCCTGCTGTTAGCTGTTACCATAAGTGGTCTGTTGCACGCTTTCACTTTCTGCAGAGAAGCGTTGTTTTCTACTACCTGCCAAAACCTCCATTATAATAGAGATCCACCAAGGTGCAACCACACCTAGCTCTTAAAGGGAATTGGAGGTGAGACTCTGATTGGTTTATTGCGTGTTATGTCCCAAATACACCCACAAGCCTTATTGCAACCTTTTTGAACCATATACCTGCATATAGCTACAGCAACTTTTTTTTTTAACCGTTAAACTAGCAAAAGTGGCCACACCCGAAAATAACTTGTACCCTTATTGTTTATATCTGCAATGATTCTAATTCCAGTGTCTTAACAACCCAGAATGAGTTCAAGAACTAAACAACTTTAAGTTCTTAGATGTGTGATTCACATGAATCAAAAAAGCTGGAGGGAAAATCTATTTTTCTGTTTAATTAAGCATTGAACTGTGAACAAAAGTTATGTTACAATGCAAGTTGGGCATTATGTCAAAAAACTGCAGCTTTATTTGAGGAAATGATACACACATAAACATTTCAAGACATCAGTTCAACAGCTCAACAGAATCCAGATAATTACCACTTTTGGATTTATTTTCCAAAATTCAAGTATTCTGCAGGAGTTAAAAACAACCATTGGATTCCTGCCCAAGCGTATTATGTAATTTGCTGACTGCAGTGCTCTAGACAGAGTTAACACATTTTATTAATTCCCATAAGACATTTTTTGCAGTTGCTTTTACCAGATTCATTTTGTCGTTTGGTGTGATAACTACACTGCAATAATTTAAGGCAGTTTTCATGGTCTCATCGTGGTCTACAGGTTTCTTCAAGGTTCTCTGGTTACATTCGGCAGACTAAAGGCATGAAGTTAGGCTAATTGGTGTCACTAAACTGCCTACAGAGTACAATTGTGTGTGAGTGTGTGTGAGTGTCCTGCAATGGACTGGCATCCCACCCACCCTTGAACGCTCAGCTGCCATGGATGGGCTCAGGGAAACAGTATGTAGTATTTTAAAGTCATTGCAGGTAATTGTAACCCCGCTTCCTATACAGGGAAAGAAGTAAGGATGTGACACTTAATTTTAATTGATGTCATACATAAAATCCTCACTCACAGTATAATGCCTTAGAAAATAAATGTAATTTACACACCTGGACCATGAATTCCAGGGAACAGATTTCCCTTGAATGAATAACTGTATTCTTAAGAGTAAAAACAAGTGTAAAATGTACCTCTTATAATCCTGTATAATGGAACTCTCCAGAAATGGTGTCGCTCAGATGCCGTGTGGCAACTGCAGCATTGAGCAGGACTGGCGCGAATTGCTGTATGCCAGAGAGAGATGTTTCCAGGCGAGCTGTGACCTGTGAAGAAACAGTCAATCTACAGCCGATGGCGTCGGCACTGCAAAAAATGAAAGCCTTTGGAGACAAAACTGAAAAAAATTACATTGGGTTTGATGGTTCTGGAATTCCTAAGCAGTGATGAAGCCAGAATGCAGGCCTGTTACGGCACGGCATGGCACAATAAACATGACCAGAAGAGAACAAGACACAGGCAGGGTAAACCTTTTACCTAGGGAAAACAACAGAAAAACACTGGGGAACAGAAAACCAATAAATATAAATAAACTGACTAAGCAGGACACGGGCCAGTCTCAAACCCATGACAGGAGGATTAAGAGTTTTTAAACCACATGCTGAACCCATGAGCTATGTGGTGGTCCAGGGAGCAAGGAGAACACACAGGGGCTGAAGGCCATGAGACAGGGAGGCGGACTGGATGGCCAGCAACACCTTCTGGCCAAATGGGAAAAAAGAGGCACATAGGACAGGGCTGGATGAGCGTCACTCCTGACATGCATCCCACTTCAGGATAATGAGATTAATTTAATGGAGGCCTGATTAATATCCTACAAATCATTATGCACAATAAACGGCAGTTTACAATCTGTTGAAAATCATTCTAGAAAATTGTGAATGATAAATAATGAACTGTAATGTAAAAAAAAATGATTACACATTTTTTGGGCAAGGAAATTACACTGGATTGTAGAGCACTAATACGATTAATAATTTATGGCAAAAGCTAAATGCTTGCAAAAGAACTGTACCATTACCGTGGCAAATATCATTCAAATTAAAGAAATAGGGGTTTGTACAGTGTGCATTATGTTGTCACTGAGGGCATTAGGGTACAGATGAGTCTTATTACTACCATAATATTAGGCAGAAGGCCAGTGATGTAGCAGGTAGGTAATTACATTAGCACTAGTTAGCACTAATCCTTAACTGCTAACAAATTGCAGATCATTTGGAGTTTCCTTAGGCAACTAACTAAACCAAACACTAATAAGCTTAATAATTACTTAATGAAATCAAGCATGTGTATAGGCATATTTTGCGGGAGAGAAGATTGTTGAACAATCATTATTATTAATCATCACTCAACATTGCCCAGAACCAGTGAAAATATCTAGTGAAAAGATAACTGGATGTCTCATGCCATCTGTCCCATCTTTTGCCCCTGTTGGGGGTGTCAGCAATAGATGTCACTGGAAGGTAGAGGGGACAGATTTCACATTATCCTGGAGTTTCAGGAATAGCATATTCACCTCTTTGTTTCTTCACCCTCAAACCCTCACCCACAGTCTTGAGTCATGCTGGATTGCAAGATCATTTGCATTTAGGCGTTTCGTAATACCAGTGTCATTTAAACTCTTAAAACTTTATAGCAGTGTATAGATATATTTTTATATATAATTTTTGGACTATTTTGTTTGCTTGAGCGTAATCTTACCATTTGACACATGAAAAGAGATACATTGAGATGCATACATCTTTAAGGAGGGAAAAACTTTAACTCCAGAAATTGAATATTTGCAAATTAATCCTTGTTTTCAGCTATGCCTTCAATTGCCTAAATTACCCCAGTATCTCATCCACAAGTGTCTGAATGTTACTGTATTTATTAAACCCTTTGCGATGCATTAAAATTTGAAACAGCAGATCTATATCTTTACATCCTGAAATGTTTCTTTGTGCCCAAATTAGATTTTGCAGGTCCAGTAAGTCAGGTGGAGGCTGCCTACTTCAAAATTCACATTACTGCTCTCCCCCAGACTGTAAGTAAAGTAGTACTAGAAGAGTTTAGCAGAGGATCAATCCAGATTCATGTCTGGTTGTCCTCCGACATGGCTTTGAGCATGCAGATCACTGTGACCTCCACCCCGCTCACATATTTGGGCACCAGAAGTTGACCTCATCTAAATCCATTTCTACAAAGGCACCTCTGCATGCTTGCTTTTAAGTATCACTCTTCAATTCAAATGGAAATATTCTCTTTAGCATGGAACTACTCTTATTTTGATTCATAATCATCCCTGATTTGCATTTTCATGGTTCATTTTCATCATTCAAAATTCAGATTCCAAAAGTACATTTCCATCATAAAATATTTGAGGCAAATGTGCTTTTTTCAGTATGGTTAGATTGAAACAAACTGTAAATATTAAAGATGAGCCCTTTTTAGAGTCATTTCCCCCTTAGGATCATGTGCATACATTCAATAACAAATAGCTGCTGTTTCGGGTGCCAGTGAATAATTCAGTCAATTCAGAGGATAATGGCTGATTTTCAGTGTGAGTAAAATTTGAAAATTTGGTGAGAAACATTCTTTCAAGCCCAAACA
The DNA here is from genome assembly GCA_026780765.1 of Petrocephalus schoutedeni. Taxonomy (NCBI): domain Eukaryota; kingdom Metazoa; phylum Chordata; class Actinopteri; order Osteoglossiformes; family Mormyridae; genus Petrocephalus; species Petrocephalus schoutedeni. The sequence continues at coordinate 3,035,581 of JAODKL010000027.1, read as the reverse complement.
GAATCCAAAGCAGCCTTGTATAGTGATAATATGGCTCCGAAGTGAGTCTGATCACTCTTTGTTGTGATACCATCAGTTTAATGAGCGAAGAAAAGCTACACTGAGGCATGAAATACTTACCTTTGGCTGTTTAATTACACCTGTATATTTGTTACCTGATAGCATGAACCAATTTCCTGTGTTTAGTCAAAGCAGGGCAAAAAAAACCTGCCGGCGATTTCATAACAGTAATTCCTTTAAAAATTGTTAGTTGTTTAATGGGCTTCATTTGTAGTAGTTTTCTATGAAAAATTAATTTATACTAGATATAATTTATGCAATACAATAGCTTGTTATTCAATTCAGAAGCAGTTGGGAGCCAACCTCTGGCCTGGCCCTCCCTCACGTTAAGCTGTCAGGCCGATCATGTTGAAACATGGCAGTTGGGGCCAGCTACGTGGAGCTTCATCCAGTGAAGTGTTTTCTCAGGTAATTTCCATGTTTCATGTATCTAGGAACTCTCGTGACAGCTGGCTGGCTAGCCGTCAAGTTGTGCATTCAGCCTCTTCGCTGACCTGTAAAATTCATAATTCTCAGTTCAGGAATGGCATTCCAAATCTGCAAACTCTGAACCACAACTGGGGTGTTTGCAAATCCAAGGGCTTCGCTATTAAGCACTGAGGCATACGGGTGAGACTGTGGGACTTTAATGCATCCTCCAGGGGACTGGACAGTATGTTGTCCTGTGGTGCTGGGAACCCTGGTGCTGGGTTACAAATTGTCCAGGATTTTTGGAAAAATGTATATATAATTTAGAATTTCGTAGTTTCAAATAAATCCTCACTTAGTTTCTTTCTATTGCTATTCTTTTTTCTTCTTGGTTTATGTTTATACATCCAAACCTTTGTCTGTAAAAAGGGAAAAAAACACAGCAATGATTGGCCACGTCTATGCCTTTCTTTGATTGGTAGCAGAAATACGAACACTTACCTTATTGGCTAGCAACCACCTGGGCTGTCGGTCTCCTGCGCCCATCAACAGCCACAACCCGGCTGCGACTTAATAGAAATAGGAAGTTCTACAAATATTAGTATATTTAATAGAATAATATGGTATATAATGTAGTATATACACAATATATGTATAAAAAATTGCAAGTGTCCTGGTTTTTCGCAAATTAAAGGTAGCAACCTTAACCATGGGGATGTCAGAAACAAGACCAGGGTATATTGAAAATGTAATAATATGTAGGCATTTAGCACCTGTCTGCTAATACAAACAGCCTTTTCTTCCCAAAAAATCTTGTGGTTGCAACTCAATACATCCAGCACACAGACAAGGACAAGAGGTTCACTTACTGTTCAGCTCAGCATTAGAATGGCTAAGATGCCTGATCTGAGTGATTTGGAACGTGGTGTGATTGTTGATGCCAGACATAGTGGCTCCAGAATCTCAGAAACAGCCGCCTTCCTGTGATTCTCACACACTAGAGAGTCTAGAGCAGGGGTGGTTAATCCTACCTGCAAAGGGCTGGTGTGTATGCACGTTTTTGAGATAACCTTTAGGTCAGCTGTTTAAGCCCAGGTGTGACACTTCAGCCAATCAGTACTCCAATTAATAATAAAAATAATAATAATACATTTTATTTATAGGTGCCTTTCTTGACACTCAAGGACACCATACAGTGAATACAAAAGTACAATAAAATAATACTACTGATAATTAGTAACCTAATTATGGAGTTGCAGTGAAAACATACACACACAATGGCCCTTTCTGGATAAGATTGGCCACCTCTGGTCTTGAGTTTACAAACACATTGCTAATGAGAGAGGTCAGACGATAAAAGCGAGATTTGGTAAAACTAACAAGAAGGCCGCAAGTGCAAAAATAGCAGTTCAGTGAAATGGAGAACTGCAAAATGACTAACTTGACCCAGGGTTGGCCCTGGGTATTCAGGTGCCCTAGGAGAGATCCCGCTGAGTGCCCTCCAGCCCCCAGAGCAACAGAAATTTAATGAGTTTGTTTATACTAAAAACATTTCAGTAGCACAAGGTATCTGGCTGCTAACTTGCTCACTGGCATCTTTCACAAGAAAAGTAGTGAAATTTTTAAATTAGTATAAATAACAGCAACGTTACAGAATGCAAGCAGAGGTATTTCTTCTGATTTTTTTCAGCCAGTCTTTTGCGCCCCTTCATCAAATTGTGCCCTAGTCCTGACCTGAACACACAACTCATCTAGCCTTGCAGTGGTTCTGGAGGCAAAAGTGAGTCCAACCTAGTATAAGTTAGGTGTACTTGATAGAGTATATGTTTGCTTTGAAAATGTGCTACCTTAAATCCAAGCTCACGCAGACCTCACAGCTACTAAGCCTAAAGATGAAAGCCACATGAATATTCTGTTTTTTTTTCAGCCCTAATTGTGCTTCAAACATTTCAACATTAGTGCAGCGCCCCAAGGACACAATTATGCACTTTGAATCTGAATTCCTCAAAGATACATTCAGCATTGTCACAGTTGTGTATCTCAATACAACATTTGGTCTTCGGGATTACAGATCGATGGTCTTTGTGGTGTGATTAAATAACAACACACTAACGCTATAAACTACTCCTTAAAAAGCTGAGATGACCTCTGTAGACCCCACATTTGCACAGCTGGGAAACGCTATTTCGGACACACTGAAAAAGCTTACATATAAATGAAAATGGAATTATAAAGTATTGATTCAACTAAGCCATTTTGAAGTGTCTCCAACATTTAGCTTTACATATAGAGGTACCGACTGATGCAATTTTAAGCCCTTCATTGAATGCGGGGCATGACAAAGGAAGGGAAAGAGGGACGAGCCACAGAGCGGCTCACAACAAACAGGGTTTATTAACAAAAGAGAACACAGGGCAGAAAATATAGAGATCAGGAGGGGTCAAAAATTAAGCAGGAAAAAATAAGCATGAACTAAAAGTAACCACAAAGTATCCCAACTAGGGAACAGAGTAAACCTGGGGAACCACAGCTACAAACATGGAGTAACAACTACAACGACTGGGGAACAGAAAAAAGGTAGGCACATAAAATATATTAATAACACAGCTAGACGAGGGATGGGTGAGAACCATAACAAATAACCAATCATGAAAAACTTGGGGCAGAAAGGAAGAGGTGGGGTACATTTGCAATGAATAGGCACAGAGAGGTCAATAAACGAAAATGGAAAGTGCCAAACACTAAGGATAACCAAAACTAGGAAAACCAACTGAACAGGGAACATAAAAAGCTGTAGGAACTGTAACTGAAATACATAAACCAGGAGAGCATAAAAACCAACAAACATCAACTAATAATTAGGTGAAAATGACCTCTGGCCAGCCTCAAACCCACAAATAAAAAAGGGAGTTGGAAACAGTGGCCGACTGCTAAGTCCTTTAAGCCTGGTGAGCAAGCAAACACACTAGGGATTAAAGGCTACAAGAGAGAGGAGGAAACAGGTTGGCCAGTGACACCTGTTGGCCAATTATGGACAAGACACATGAGACAGGGCCAAATGGGCACCAATCCTGACACCTTCTGCTTTTGTGTGGCCCATTTCATTCATTCACCGTGTTACGTGTCACTCATCAATCACGTTGGATGCAGTCAGCAGCACACACATCAACCATAGGCCAGAGCTTTCCAGCTCTGAAATAATGATAATGTTTACAAGTAATTGGCATTGCTTCAAAAAGCCTAAATTAAGTGGTATTAGGCCTCATTAGTTCTCATTAGCTCCAACGCCTCTACCGATTAGCCAAACAACATGGCCTGGCCTCTGCAATTGATATCAGTGGCTAACACCAGAAACGTTTGGGGTAATACATATGCATAAGTTAATTTCATAAGTTAATTACATCCAACTCTACAAATATTTTATTTTGATTCCCTTAACTGCACTGCAATCAACCTTTTCTGAATATGGCACTAGAGGTCACAGGGAAAGAGGAAAAAAATGTAACCATCTTTTTGAACCCTGTTAGTGAGAGCAACGTCTAGCTTGAGATATGATCCTTCAAGTTAATCAAATCTGGATCTAAAGAGCTAATGAATATATATGAGCTAGGTTTAATTGGCCAGTTTCACTAATTAGCGTAAGTGATATTACCTGCTCGAAATACACACGACCTGTGATTACAACCCGCGACAATTTGAGAGATGTCAGAGATTACTGTATGCCACGAGCCCAGCTGAAGCCGAGCGGCCCTCAGTGTGGCTTTATCCAAAATCCGCTGCAGGCTTTGGATCGTGAAGATAAGGAGACGTATGCAAAGCAGGGTGGCTGCTGTCTGACACTTCAGCCACAGCTCGAGGATCGAAAAGCCTCTCTTTCAAGCAGCGCCTGGTTTGTACACAGACTCTTCTGCATCAGGAGACTCACCACCATAAAATATTCATATCATATTCTAATTGCTTTTCATGGCAGGCCTTGCAATCAAATCACCATTAGCACAAATTAAGGACACCATTAGTTACACATAAGACCTTGTCCTTTCATGGTAGACGGCACCATCTGATAGTCCATCACTGTCTGGGGCAGGAAAATGAACCACAGAGAGGATCTGCAAATTGCAGGGAGCCACAAACCACCTACAGCAAGTATTTGTGTAACCTGGACAGCAACAGACCAGCATTGGTTTTGTTCCATAATTGGCTGCCCAGATCCCTGTATTGCTGTATTTTTTCAGCCGCATATGTCTGCTTTGGGTATGGAAAACAGTAGCTAGTGATTTTGGACACAAGCTGGATGTAAAGCATAATAATGAGCCAACTCTCAACACAATGCTGGCTTGGAGTTTGTAGTGTGGGGAAAACACTCTAGGGAGGAGGCATGAAGGCTGAGACACTGGCACTATTCTCATAGGAACCTTAGCGTGGCTTGGTGATGTGAACACTAATTTGAGAAGGAGGCATGCACTGTCGCATCAAGGGAGCAGTATTAAGGAAGTCTGGCTTTACGAAACAAACTACTTTTCTTGGGAAGTAACAGCAGTACCCAGGCACCCCATCCAAGACACGCCCTTCCTCGTACCTCATGTTTCTTGGTACAAACTCTACACTCACTGCAGCTCAGTATTGGAGAAGTGAGATGGATGGATTTATGGTTGGATGGATAACACTGCTAGCTTAGGAGGTTTTTAATACATACTGTATAAGATTACAAAAGGAAATATGATTTCTTTTGTATCTGTATTCACAATGTAGTTTTAATGATGCTCGTATAGTACTGTGCAAAAGGAAATAATGTATAAATGATATTGATGTTGGAGTAAACTATGATATTATGTCTGTCAAAGCTTAACCATCTCGAAACCTCAGTATTTGCTGCACCCATCCAATACACCCATCTGTTTGTTCACTTAACCACTATCCCACCCAATTATAAATACCTTTTAACATTTCCAATGAGTGCCTAAGACTTTTACGTAGTACTTCATTTGACGAAGGTCATGGTCATGATTACTTTCCCACTTCTAATTTTGTAGATCAAAATGTAATTTTTTTCTCTTATTCTACATGTTGTTTTGGGTATGACTGCATGTGAAATGAACTTAATGCTTAATGAAAATCTGCCAGCTAATTCAACAATCCTGGCACCATCTAAATTTTCATTTTAAACATTTCCAGCACTGTACCGAAGTAATTAATTGCGACAACAATATGTGCAGTGAGTGTAGAAGACATGCTTTCCATATTTGTCTGTTCCGTGCTGTTAATGCCCCACTGTGGCTGGTTTTCTTACCTATGGGTGCCAAAACAAAAGATCAGCAAATTGAAACAATGCAGCACAGCAGCCAAACTCTAGCAGAGGTGCGGATCAGAGTGCTGGAAAGTGACAGACTTAATTCAAGCGTTTCGAATGTCGATTTTGGAATTATTTGCCGGTACCGATCTGGCAGGAAATGCAGAGCAAACCAACCCGACAAAGAAGGTGGAAACTAAGGAAGAAACATACCAAATAGTTACCAGTGTACCAGTTATTTAAATGGGAAAAATATTCATCATTGTGAGGCCACCCATTGGATATCTGAGGACAAAAGCAGAAGCCCTGGCCAAGAGCTACGCAGAGAATAACTGTAAAGGCTGAATCCCAATGACAAAATGAGATGGGGGACAGTGCAGAAAATGGCCTAGGGCCCTTAGGTATGAAGGAACTTTGCCAGTGGCCTGTGCACCAACTGGGTATGAATGAACAAAATGTCAGTACTTTTGTTTAGTGGCAAATTGTGGAACCTATATCAGTGAAGAATGGTTATCATCTGGTGCCGTCGAGTCTGTGTTTACTCCTAGTCACCGCACATATGGCATTTTGTCAGAATGTGGCATCTCCCACCTGGGTCTTCATCAGTGAAATAACCTCTGTCTCATTATGTTATTTAGAAGTCAGATCCCATTGCATGAAGCACATTCACTCATATTCACAGCTGAATATGCTTTGAATCACGTATATGACAAACCACACGGGTCCCCCGTAAGTGATTAATTCCCGCAACTTGTTGGTCTTGTGTATAGTATGCAACTCCTCTTTTAACCTTCCAAAGAATGTCCATACTGAAAAGCATCAAAATAGCCCCATGATCAGTTATTGTAATGTTCTCGCTGAAGTGTAGCAACCTCAGTTAAACATCCAGATATACTCTGCACAACGATGACAGAAATGTGACGTAAGTTAAGCCTTTACTTTTGTCCCTGAGTCATGTACAGGAGTGAATACTGAGGCGAATTAATAAAAAAGGAATAAAGAAAAACATTCAATACAAATATAGTTTCACTTAATAACAACACATTTTACTTGCATTTACATCCATGCACACAACAGAAAAACACTGAAGATACAATCCAGTACAAGCTTGCTGACCTGATTCCACCACGATAAGGGCACTTAACCCACAAGTTTTAATCCATATCTTTAGCTTGACATCAAAAAACAGGTGAGCTAGGGCTGTTCTTCTCTGGCTGCAGAAAAAAGATATAGATTATTTGCGTGATGTCACTAAGACAAGCGAATGACATTAAAAAATAAAGTTAACAATAAGAACGATAGTAAGACCCTGTTATTGGATTTCGGAAGCCTTTCGGAATCTTAATGCTGCTTGTTCAAAATCAATGATCATTCATTCTCTGCGTCGTGAGCCTAAGAGCTCGTGGCACAGAAAGCCACGGATTATGAAGTGCTTCTCCCATCCTGATCGATAACCTGGGCGTCTTTAATCCCAAACGTAGCACCTGTTCCATTTTGTCACTTTAAGATCTGTCTTAATACTCAAGTATATCCACTGGTTATGCTGATATCCGATCAAGAGATAGTCTTGACTCTACTGCTAGAATTATTGGTAATATTTCAGTGATATAAAAAGTATTACATGTGTTTCTGATTACGTTGCAACAAACATATATTCATTTTTAGTGATACAGGCATACAGTATCAGCATACAAAGTAGATAAAAATGAAGAAATGTACATTTCATATCAAGCCATCCATCCATCTTCTGAAACTACTTATCCTGCTCATGGTCACGGTCCAGAGCCTATCCCAAAAGCTACAGGTGCAAGGTAGTGAACAGCCCAGGATGGGGGGGGGGAGCCCATTGCAGGGCACACTCACACACCGGTGTGCAATCTGATAGCTCCAATTAACCTTGGCATGTTTTTGGACTGTGGGGGGACACTACAGCAAACCCCACACCGACATGTGGAGCCTGGGCAGAGAGACACAAACCCTGGTCCCAAAGGTGCGAGATAACAGTGCTAACCACTGCACCACCATGCTGCCCCCACAATTTGTGTTATTGTAATAAAGCAAGCATTAAACAAAAAAAATGTTAAGGCAGAGATATAGTAAAGTTAATGAGAAGTTAATTTTATGTGTTCTCCCAGATGCAGTGTAAAGGCAGAAAAGACTTATAAAACTATGCACAAGCAGCTTATGTCTAAGCGGAGGAAGCCAGCTGCTGTGCTTTCATGGTTTATCCCCAAAAGATCTCTACATTTTAGTGGAAAAAGAAAAAAGTTCTACAACACAACAAGGCGGCTAATTCCTGCGTTTGTTCTGCATGTCAAAAAAGAAGGATTGTCTCCTGGAAGACTTTCAACAACTGTCGCTTAAACCCGGTGATGTGAACTTTGGGAGAGTAACTTTCCCCAAAGCGCCAGAAAAGTGAGCCGCAGAAGCCACATAAAGGCCATGCTAAAAATGAGTAAACACTGAAAATCATCCAATTTAAGTTTTGGAAATGGGTAATAAAATATCTGAAAAAGTAAAGGGTGTACAGTTGTCCTCCAAATGAAGTTCTAGTTAACACTTCCATTATCACTGAGACACGCAGGTCTAAATACAGTCATTCGAATGTGATTAGCTGTAGAAAGAAAAAGCAATTATCTGCAGAGTGGCATCCAGTCCAGGGTGTCCTCTGCTATGTGCTGCTCCCTGCCACCCCACCGGAGCTGTAGAGCCAGGGGGCGGGGGGGGGGGGCAGTGTAAAATGGCCCCCCCATACCAACCCCCATTACCGGCAAATTTTACAGAGTGCCCCTTTTAATAACAAACAATTCTGCAAAATTCTCAATAATTTACTGAGAACCCTCCCTCCCTGGGTCGGCGAATCTTACCAAAAGATGCCCCGTCGTCAACCCTTGCCAAGAGACCCCTCCAGATAATGAATGGATGAAGTCACCAGCAGTATGCAGTATGAAAAACATAATCTACTGTTTTTCTCTTATATAAAAATACAGAGGCCTGAATTCTTCCCCCATTACCATATAGCTTGAATTCACTGGTTATTTACATTGCTGTTATCCTAACTGTGGTATGTCAGTAAAAGTCTCTACTGTTTGTTTCCATGTTAAGTGATGGGGCCAAATGTCAGAAAAGGTGCTATGCATATGCTATCTAGCCGAAAGATGTTTGTAGGGCTCTTTTATTTATATTTAGAAGGAATTAGAGATCAGAACTGAATGTCCCTCTCAGCCACGCGCTGGCGGTTAATGTATCGCTCACCTTTATCAGCCGGCCTATTAGTCATGATCTGAGGCTCACAGGGAGTAACTGACTGTAATGTGGAGACATTTTCAGCTCTCTACTCTTCACAGTTATTGACAGAAATGGCCTTATATCTCGTTCATTAAGTGTCCGCGCTCGGGGAAGCCAAACACGTAATCATGGTGGCGGCCAGCTCTTAATAATTCTCTATGTCTAATGCCTGGCCAGGCCTCACTTTTTGGTGAGGCCTCCCCGATTAGCACACGCCGCTAATTTAATTTCACGGCGAGAGCGCCCATCTCCTCTTATGCGGCCGTCCCCTTAATGTAGCGCGGACGCGGTTCTGTTCCGCCTAGCGCCCCTACGCGGCAGCCCGAAGTGCATTAGATGGGCCAGATGGCACCTTTTCTGCGCATTGGATTTGCATTCTGATTTTATTATAGGAAAGAAAAAAAATGGTCACAGAACGGCGGTGTGGGAAAAGCCCACTGCAATGAAAATAGAGCAAAGCAGCAAACACATGAGCAAATGCCTCGCTGGGAACATTTACATTGAGTTAATTACTCTTCTCCTTTTTCCAAGGTCATTTAGGGAGATGGATCACTGGGAGGGTTAGCTGGTGCAGAGCTACTGCTGTCCACAGCGGTGCGGAGTGAGGGAGTCACAGCCATCTTGGGGCGAAGTGGATAAAAAGCGTGTGCTTTGCAGCCTGCAGAGAAAGTAGACAGTGACAATGGGGGCCGCATGTCTAAAGCATGGCTAAGGCTGCCTATCAAAGACTCCTGTCAGTAATAATAATAATAATCATAATCATAATAATGAATTGTTGCTGTTGAACAGTATTAAACCTTACCAAATGGCTTCCTAAATTACAGCTTAATCACATAAAAGGACATTTTCTTTGTTCCGCATTACTGGCTTTCTTTTTATGTCACTTAATTTGTTTTTCTGTGACCTATCTCGTAGCCTGTTTTTCCTCCTCTCTGGAAAATACCTCCGGTTGGGATTATCGCTATCTCGCCAATGCAGGGTTTTAATATCGAACGCGGCCTGGGTCTGGTCGAGTCCCATCGAAAGGACATCTTTCCACCAGCGGGTCGGTCGGGACGAGCATTAGGGGAGCGTGGAACAGATGGCTGACACTGACCTGCCAATGGAGACATAAGGGTCACATATGCAAGGGCCAGGCAGAGCGAGCAGGGCCTTTCTTCTAAGGTGGCTGCAAAAACAAATTCACCCCCTATACAATAAACAGTAACACTGTACTTAAAGCTGTACTTAAAGCTGTTGTTTTATGAATGCATTATAATGTTATGCTATGAATGTATTCATAGATTCTTATACACATGCCATTTTTAGAGCGCTGCCAAACAAACAAACTGAACATTTTAAAGCAACTCACCCATGTTAATGAGTGCCTAATCTCTGCATCCTTTTCATTTATCAAGTCCTCTTGGTGCTAACGTAACATTAATAGCGTCAGCAACCCTCCGCATTTATGCATTTTAGAACTGGTAATGTGAGCAGGTACTGTTGTACTTCTCTATACCTGAGCTAGGGAAAGGCCAGCATATGCTTTGATATGTGATTCTCTCATGATCAGTACACTTCTTAAGCAGTTGTCCAAAGAACACAGTCAATAAGTTTGAAGACGGACCTCAGCCTTCAGGTTAAAGCTGCACATTCAAGTATTTCCATTATTAGTCGAGACGGATGTTTCAACCAACCTCTTGAGTATAAAGAGTCACGGTCACAGAGTACTCAGCTGGTCGGATGAAAGAACTTCCTGAACTATCCACTTCTGACCATTAGTAACATAAAAAGCACAAACACTTAATGGTTAACATCAAGATGTGGTTCCTTGCTAACAGTCATTTATCTCAAAAAAATAAAATTATTAGCTAATTTGCCGTAAAATAACCCATCAGTTTCTACAAGGGGCAGGTGGAGGTAATCAGCATGCCGACCCTGGTCACATGACCCCCCCCCCCCCCCTTCACAATTAGTAATTAATATAAATAACCCATAGCACCATGTCTGCTGTCACATACCACATTCCAGCCTCTACAGCTTCTTCTAGTTGGGGATAAAGGCGTTTTATTAGTCCACTGATGGTCATATAAGCAGGCAACCATCAAAGAAGCAAAGATGACTGACTGTCATTTGTAATTAAAGCCTACACTTTGTGTCATGAGATCATCTACGCCATCAAGACACATTTTTACAGTTTTCCTCCAGGTGTCCCCCTTCAGCATTAATTAAGTAGTTAGCAGAGATACAGGACAAGCACTTTGCTCCTTAGTTTACCACTGACATATTGATGAAGTGTGCAGCACTTTATAATCCATTCTGAAACAATAATATCCATCCATCGCTCCATCCCACCATCATCTAATTGCTTATCCATTATAGCAGGGCTGTCCAGGAGATCCTGGAGATCTAACACCCTGCAGGGCTTAGGTGGAGCCATAACATAACATACCTGATACAGTAATCAGACCCTTCAGTAGAGTATTTTAGAACAAAATGTGCTTCAATATAGCTGGCTCTGATACTGAAATGCTATTAAAGGGCCAGGGTCATAGGGTCATAGGGGGCCTGGAGCCTATTAAGGAAAGACACAATACAGGGGCCACCCCCAGTCACACACACATGCACTATGTAGGACACACACATATACACTATGAGCAGTTTAACAGCATCAGGTGACCTAGCCACGTGTTTTTTGGAATATAGGCAGAACCCAAAGTATCCAGAGGAAACCGCAGAAGACAAACTCCACACATCCAGCACAAGGGCAGAGATGAATTCCAAATGAATCCCAGCACCTTCTTCAAGAACAGGCCCCCCAAGACTGGTTACTACTTTTCAATCAGAATGTGATGAGCTGAAGGGAAATGGGAGCTTCAATTCAGCCATGTAACAGGTAAGCTAAATCAAAACTGCACATCTGATAGCACGTCTGTTGCCACGAGTGAGTCCCCAGATACCGAGACTTTTCACATTTTATTCAGACAATGATGGATGATTCGAGTGTTACTCTTCTCCTCTTCCTAAAGCCGGATTCTCAGAGTGGATCACAGCTCGTTTACAAAGCTGCTTCATTCCTCTGTTTTAGGTTCCTCTCTCTGTTACCTTCCTAGTACATGCTGACCCCAGATGTTCAGCTCTGGTATTTGCTCTGTATCTGCACTATTCTGTGAGATGTTTAACCATATCTTAGGTAGATATTTAGATGGCTGGGTTTGTCTGCAACAATGCAAGTTACCTGGTGAAGGCATTCTTACTGTCCAGCTTCCTGTAGATTGTACACCTGACGTATGGGGAGAAACAGGAAATACTGGTTGTACATTATTTGGTGTATGATTTATTACTTTTGAAATAAAATGTGAGTAACGATTTTAAAAGTCTTCCTTAATAAGTTACCAATATACTACTGACATGATCAGTAGTTTATCTTTAAATAAAGGAAATCTTTAAATAAATCACAGTTGAGAAATAAACCAGCCCTGTGATGTGTTATGGTGGGGCGTGGTGCAGGTGGAAAAAACGTGACGATTGGGGAACAGAACTAGGGAAACGGGGGGAGTAACAACGGTAACATAAGCACACCAAATAAATGCAATAACACAGCACAGAACAGAAAGTGGGCAAGCACAGACAACTCGGCTAACGAAGGGGCAGGTGTGGAACATGACCAAAACAACCAATAAACAGAGGCACATCAACAGGCAACAGGTGGAGTAACTACACCTTACACAGTAAGCACAGAGCAAGGGAACTTTAATAAACACTGAAACTATGAAACATTGACCACACATACATGAGAGGGCTGACTATACAAGTAAAATCAAACAGGACACAAGTAGCGAAAATCAAAGCAGGGAAGCAAAGATAACTAACAAGCATTAGGGAAAAACAGAAAACCAATAAACAAACAAAAAAGATGAGGCTGGTCTCTAACTTTCCTCAAACCCATGACAAGAGTGTTCTCATCCTCTGAGCCACACGCTCAAGCCATTAAGCTATGCGGCAGTCCGGGCAACAGGTTTAAAGGTAAAGAGACAGAGAGGGGGAAAATGGTATAACCAGCAGTGCCTGCTGACCAAACAAGGGAGGGACACAAAGTGCAGGGTCGGACAGGCTCCGTACATGACAGTGATGGACTGGCATCCCATCCAAGGTGTCCCCTGCCTTATGCCCTCTGCTTTCTGGGACTGGCTCCAGATTCACCAAGACCCTGTACTGAAAAGTTCACAAATTCCACTCTGAACACATGTGATGAGGATATCAGTCAGCAGGATATCAGTTGGCGGAATATCAGTCAGCAGGATATCAATGTAAGGGACAGAGCATGTTAAATGTGGGGATAGTTCCCTTAAAATGCTAGAAGCCATCCAGCTTTCGAAACTGGAAGCAATACAGTGCTGTAGTGTCCCAGGGGAAGCTGTTACCAAAGTATAAACTTACCAGGAGCCAGTAAGTAGCACGGCTTTAGAATGCCCCAAATAGGCAGCA
>JAODKL010000027.1:2995424-3019053 GCA_026780765.1 Petrocephalus schoutedeni | reverse complement strand
AGCATATTATATCAAACGGCTTCTTAAAACCTGTCCTTTAATAAACCATGTCCTTTACTCGTACTGTACTCTTCTGAGCACCGATGTTAACCAGTGATTATCAATCAGGAGGCTTTTGAAACATCCTTCCTGGTGTCAGTTCCACGTATGAATGCATTTACATGTGTTGTTACTGTTTTATGTGTGGATGTATATGGTCATATGTATGTACACATTATAGTATGAAGCTTCTAAGTCATAAGCACCTTTACAGAATCATTTTGTTAGACTTTTTTTTTTTATTTGAGCCGGATTTATTCTGTCCTAATATGGCCTCCAGTGTTACTGCAGCAATAATGTTAGAAATAAAAGAAAATGTATCTTGTAGTTGCTTCCATGGGGAGAGTAAAACCTTTGAGTTATTAGCATTCATGCTACATATTGCCTATCAGAAGACAGGTATAATTTGGAACAAGACAGCTAAATCATTCCAGCAACTGTGAATAGCTTTATTCAGAATCCCACATCGGGTGTCCTTCTCATAATCCTGAAAAATACTGCCTTGCCGTTTCCAAAGGTGTACAGTTTCACCGCACTGTTTGAGTGGCCATTTATGACTGTGACATTCGTGCTTTCGGTGCTAAGCAAATGCTTTTGTTTGGTTTCCGTAAATAAGCCATTTAGGAAAAAGCCTATGAATGAGAATCCTGGGCCAGCATCAAACCGAACAGCCTTCAGCTGTGCTAGGCTTATTGAATTCAGGTATCAAAAAGGAATCATGATCACTGTGGCGCATTAAGCAAGAGATATTGTAGGACAGGAGAGTCCAATACGTCCATCGACCAATAGATCACAAAGATAGTGTGGGTAGAACGAATGACATTCAAAAATGTATTTAGGTGTTAGCCTATCATCTGTCCTCCCTTTGGGATTCGCCACTTCATTGACGTAAGGGGCAGTAGACTGGCTACATTGTTTAAAACTATGTTATATTAGGTTACTGAAACAACTACTTAGATACCTTCTCTTCTTACGCGTCACCGGCCCTGCAGAAAATGCGAATGTATTGTGAGCTAATGCAAAACTTCAGCGAGCAAAGTGACCCAGCTAGCCTTCTAGTTTATATCTACTAAGAAAGGATTTTGACCTGGTCAATTTAAAAGTAGCCTGCAAGCAAAAAAGTGCGCCCCCCCCCCTGTTTTAGGACATAATATGTTGCCCTTTAATAAATGGCAGTAGTGCTACAAGAAAATAATACCATATAACAGAATAACACTATTATATACACTAACACTAATTACCTAACACTAGCACTGATTAAATATATTCAGTATCCAAGAGGACGTACACAGAAACTGCTTATTCAAATAACACCCTGATTACAGTGTTTCAATAAACACAAAGTAATAAACCATGTGTGTATAGCCAGAAACATATTGGAAATTAATTCTTTTCACAAAGGATATATGCAGTGCAGATATGAATATTAATAGTAGCAATATATATCCTTAAAAATAATGAGGCTAATGAGGTGTTAACTAACAGAGCTACATGATGCTGCAAGATGGTGTTACATGACAGTCATATGACACTGTAAGATGGTATCACAAACAGAGTAACTTGACAGGAAGATGGAAAGGACTGGGACTGTACCTGGCCCACACTGGAGATGGGCTTTACCTAACAGTGGAGAAGAGCACAGGAGCACAGGACAGGTGCCCAGACTCAGGAAGGGGTGTGGGAGGCAACATTGGCATATGGACATGTGTCCATAAGCCGAGAGAAGAAATGGAATTCTTTGTAACAATGGATGAGGCACACGTTGTGATTTCGCCTCACCTGGGGACACTGCCATGTTAGGCTTCAGTAAAAGGACATACAGAAATCCATCGCTAACCATACAAATGACCTACTATCTATGTCGATAGTAAACACAAATTAGCAGTGCTATTGAGAAAAATACAAATCAGTCATTTTAAGGGTAAAATCCATTTTGGGGGGAAAGATTGAGAACTACTCCTTAAATGATGTCTGTGTGCGTTTATTGGAGCTGAATAATTCAATGAACTGCTCAATCACACAGAAATAATGAGCAGCTCATTTGAGGAAAGTGCCAGAATGGAGGGGCCGTATATAGAACCACTGGGAAAATGTATGCTTAACAATAAGTTAACTTAACAAGTTCAAATTTTACAAAATTTTTTGTAGCTAAATCCAGATGTGAAAGAACAGCTGTTCCCCAAAAAAATGCCATAATCCTGAGCCGTATTAACATTTTTCTAAAGGAAAGTTTACTCTTAGCAAGAAGAGTTTCCTTGAAAGACGACAACTGTGGCAAAGTAACCAAAAAGCCATTATCTGGGCCGCCTTAATCTGGCTTAATGCAATGAAATTGACAGCAGCCTGTGTGAGTTCTGAGCTGACATCATACAGGAATTGCTTCAAACCATATCAAGTTCTATAGCTTTACTTTAGTTGGAAACACCCAGATGTGACAATGCACCTGTTTTTCTCAGCTGTGCTTTGATCCTGTTCTGTGTTTGATACATGAAAATCCACTTAGTTGCCCATAAAAAGTATTTACATGTTTCCAGATGCCACGCCCACATCCAGCAAAACAGCCAATCAGCCGCATCCATTCGGTCCCCGTTCTGCCTTTCCTGAATATTAAGCACACATGCAGGTTCTCAACCTGATTAATTAGCACGGATTAACAGCAACTGGTTTTTCAGTTATTCAGTGACTCATTTTAAAGTTTTCCAGTGGCTCACCATACTGAGTGGCTGCTCCGTGATCTCGTCTTTCTTTGGTTTTCTTGCTCTTCGTTTTGTGATTTGAATTTGATCTTATTGCCCTGTACACCTTCTTAGTGGACTATGATTCCAAAAAAAACCTCATTGTTCCACCACTGGAATCTTTTCCCTTTCCAGTCATTATAGTATAAAGTTCCTACCTTGGGCATGTAGCCTCAGGCACCAGAGCCCCCGCGACCCTGAATGGGACAAGTGATTACAGAGAATGAATGGATGGATGGATGGGTAGGCATAAAGTTCACATTAGAGGAACACTTATTAATTTACCATGAATATGTTGTTACACCTTTTCAGATTCTACTGCCAAAATGCCACCTGAAAATAAGAGTAAACATTGGCACCAGTTTAGCATCCCTACTGGGGATCCCAGTTTTTATTCCTCTGCCCCAAGATGAAATCACATCCATTCATTTTCAATAACTGCTTTTCACTGTCACACTGTCACAGTGATCTGGATCCCAAAGCAGGGATCACCCTGAAACCAAATGGGAACAACATATATTGAGCAAAAATTAGCACATTTATGATGGTACTCATATGCTGGTCTTCATATTAAAGGCTTTCTGCAAGTTTATGCGGGCTTGTCCCTTGAAAGCCTTCCCAGTATTCCTGTGCTTACAGTCTAACGAGTAGGTGCTAATGTGAGTGGAATGTGCTCTCCTGTCATTGTGCTGACCTATTGGCGAGCTATAATGAACAAGGGATGAATTGGTTAGTGCAGAGGAACCGGGTCGTTCCAGCAGCGTCGGCCAGGCGATGGAGTCTCTGTGATGCTGTGTGCCCCCCCCCCCCAACTCTGGGCCCAGCTCCCCGAGCCACCTCCATGGTGGGTCCCCCGTCTCCGCTAACCAGCTGAGGGGGGTGCCGCCGATGATGACGGAGAGACCTCCCGAAGCAGATGGCTGAGTTACGCACTGCGGAGATGAAAATTCTCATTACTCTCCTCGAGATAATGGCTCTCCGTTTAGTAAGCTGCTTTTAATGGACTTCCAGCGACTGGGCACATCTTACCGCCACGCAACCTCCTCGGTCTCCGTCCTCTCATGCGCCATATTCCACCCCCTTGGACCCCTGCTGAGATCCCAAAAACAACAGGATAATAAGCAAGCCCCCTCCCCACTCCTTGGGTAATCTGATTTATATGGCTCAGAGCCAGCTGCAAATACACAAAATAAAGAGAAGCGATTTACCCCGTGATCGTGTAAAGAGAACATTACGGGTCAACAGGTCCGAACCCTACAGAACCCTACAGAACCCTACCCTGCTTTTCCTACTAAAAATGAAATCACACCACAGGCTGGATCTTTACTGGTGTAAGATTTAAAGTAAACATTCCAGCCAATGCCACAAGTGCAATTTTAAGCGCTGATAACTTTGGGAAAAATTTGCATTCATACTCCAATTATCACCTGCTCGTTCATGACATAGTCCTATCTAGTGATGTAGCCTTTTATAGTACATTTAAATGTCTATCCTGTGTATACTTATGCAAAGATATATGAAACTCTGGGTTATCTTATGGGATTGGTGCATAGGAGAGCTGGTCATATCAGGGGAGAAGCTGATTGATAGTTAGGAGGGTTATGCTAGGTAGTTATTACAGGTGGACTGTTTTCACCATCTGTAGGTCCCTAATCCAATCAAAAGGGCATCCTGGGAAATTCACCCCCTGCCACCACCAATATTTTTCTTCTGTTCGTTACTTGTACCAGATTTGGCCAATTCAGTTGTTTCCTGAATGTCACCACCAATCACAAGATACTGTAAATATCAAGTATTACCTTTAGCTTTGTGTTTTTTTCTTGGTGAACACCTGGATCTGACTGTGAAAACAAAACATTTTGTGAGACGAAATCTGACCTCTGCTTTGTGGCCAAAAGCAGTTCACAGAGATTGGCATGGAGTCAGAGGAATGTGGTGACTACCCTCTCACTGCAGAGGAGAGAAATCACGCCCGAAAGGTGCCACTGAACCACTGCGGTCGATAAGGAGACACAACCTTTCCATTCACTACTAGAGAGCCTATACTGTAGGTCTCTATAGCACAATGTTTCACAGTGTGGTGTGGGCAATTCTTCTGCTCATTTTGGCATTTTTTTGTGGGGTATGACTGCAGATCGAAACGTCGTTAAAAATACGTGTTCCTAGCGATGGTAAAAGATTGGACCTCTTTATCATAGGAGATGAATGGACTCGCCACTCTGGGCTAGTGATGTAGCCAAGACCACCTAAACCAAGACCAAGTCATTACCAAGACCAGGTGTATCAAAACCCAGACAAGACCATGGCAGGGTGAGACTGAGACAAGACCATGACCAAGGCAGGGCGATACCAGATCAAAAACAGACTAATGTTTGAGTCTACAAAACGCAACACACTATAAAATGTTGGACATAATATGTGATAACAAACAGATGAATATTAAGCCATTGTGATAAATATCGGAGCGTTTTGATGAGTGGTCTCGACCTCGAGTCCAAGAAATGAAAAATAATCAAAATAAAGTTGATTCCAAATCTTGAGACCAAGATCGTTCTCGAGTACTACAACACTACTCCGGGCAGGAGGGCTGCTACCATCAAGAGCAGCAGGAGTTTGATGGATGGCTACTCCCATGTCAGTGTTAATGGCTGACTACTTCCCAGTTTTAAGCGCAGTTAGCGCCTGTCTGCAAAAAACCTTGACAGGGCCTATATTACCACTGCTGATTAGAAGCAGCAGGGGACATAAATGATTTAAGTCCTCGGTAGCACCATTGACAGCAGTACCTTTTATTTCTATTTTTTGTTTCAAATTCTACAAATAAGAAGTTATGTGCATCGATAATGTTTGAGAAACTACAAAAATAATAAAATCATTGGCTTCTGTGGCAATTAGATGTTTACTTTTACCCACAAAATCTTGTCTTTCGATTGGTGGGACACTGAATAGCTGAATCTCACTCCAATTATGGGAATCTGTCACATCTCCTGTCTTTCACAGCAGCCATCCCACTCTCACATTCCCCCTTAAACTCACCTGCTGCCATCGCCTGCCCCTTGCCAGCCAGGGCCAGTCTTTAGCCTGGATAACGCAGAGCTAAATTCCTGGGTTCAGCTTTGACCCATAAGACTCTAGATGACTTGTTCTCCTGCTCTCTGTTTCATGCCATAAATCTCTGGGGTCACCAAACCACTTTATTTTGGGGGCGGACGTGTTCTCCAGCAGTAGCCTGGCTGTTTAAACTAAAACCGGCCTTTTAAATAACTCACCTAAGACTACCTTCACAGGTGCCCTGATGGGCATTAAATCGGGCCTATAAAAAAAGGCAATCTGAATTATTCACAGGCGTATTTAATCCAGCCCTATCCATCAGGGCCAGTGTAATTACTGGATTCACATCGCCCAGGAGGGGGCAGAGTGCCCAAGTCTCTTTCCCTTCAACTCTGGAAAAACACAGCCAGTGTATGTCAGGGACCGTCATTGCTGATCCGGCCTCACAGGCCGGCCCAGCTCCCTCCCAGCATTCCCACTGTGCCACATCGCCGAAAGGAAGGACTGGATTTCCGCACGGCTGCTTGTGTGTTGATAATTTGCCAGTCAACATTTCCAAGCGGACATCCCCGATTTACAAGTGTGTTTGACGAGCCATAATGAATCAGGGATTATTGCGGGCCTTTGAAGGAGGCCTGTGCTATAGAGGCAGTAGGATCGAACGGAGAGGTAGACCTTTACATAAGAGCAACAAGCAATAAATAAATATTAATGGCAGACTTCATCCACCTTATGGGCAAAACAAATGCATTATTTTTGCTTTTTTTTTTATTCCTCACTAACCTTCAGTCACGCCCCTCTGATATCAGCTTTTAAATTTAACCTGAGCAAACTAAATTATAGGAGAACCTCAGAGGCGTCAGCAGAAGTGATCCGAATATAAAATCTACAACCCCCCCCCCATCCCCCCCCCCCCCCCCGCCCCCCGGCGTGATGTAAGATCGCCACGCTCGCCAGACCTAACCTTGGGAGGCTTTGCTCGCCGCTGTGATCTGCACAGACAGCCGTGGTGGGCGAGGGGGGACACTCGATCAAAAGAGCAGGATAGGCTCCGAGTCGACTAATTAAAAACAGTCTTCCACACCCATCGGAGATGCACCTACGTAGAAATTGTTTATGTACTAGCTTTGGAATGAATAAGACTAATTGGGAGAAACAACCAATGGCACGGAAGGTAAAGGAGGGACCTGCAGATGGCCAGCCTCTGATCGTTAATTAATACGAGCAGGGATAATCCGAAACAAGCCAAAGGGAGGTTAACTGGGCATCGCACAGCCTAACCGGCAATCTCAGGGCAGGAGCCTGAAGCCCCCGAGGTGACTAGAGCCCGGGTCTGGCGATGGATCACCTTGACACGGTAATCAGTGCTCCCGAGCTCGCCGACACAGTCGGAACCAGAGCAGACGGCCAGGCTGGGCCCTCCGGTTAGGACGGCACCACAAGGTCAGCACGGGGGGCGGGGGGGCTCACTCCCCATATCAGAGGATAGGCTGCCTCCCCAAGTGCGTTGGCTTCTGGGATAAGCCGGTAATTCAGCGATTTATCTTGGCGGGTTGTGTTGTGTTGGGCACCCGGTTTATCGTTTTAACAAAACACCCTGGCATAAATTAAAATTCTTTATCATTAGGCTCTGTTCCTTATGCTATACTTCCATACCCCCTGCTCCATACTTCCCCTTGTCTGTACTTTCTTTTATGCACACTGCATCTGCTGCTCATACATAGCAGTCATGTAGAATCCATACCGAATCCATTACCAGGAAAGTGTTTTGATATTTACCATCGATTCTTCCACTGATTCTAACATCAATTATGCAAGCAAGGGGAATTTCATTTGCATAAAAATATTTTCTGCATATTACATAGGCATACCACGTCCCAAATGGATCGATATCTTCCACGATTGAAGGCTGTTTTCAGTTTATTAATTTTATCCAGATCAAATTGCAATTTCTTGTTCTGATAGTGTAAATAATTCTGTGTTCACTCATGTCAGTGCGATGCATCAATAACAGCAGCGAGCAAAAATGGCTGCATTTTTATTGGTCCTTTATTAGGTCCGGAATGCTATTGATTTGGATGCAGAGGCACCTCAGATAATGCACAGTACAGTAACAACTAAAAATAATACAGAATTCTATTAACCTAAATGTAATGTACTGGCTATCTATCAATAGCTTATCCAGTACAGACTCAAGGGGCCTGGAGCCTACCCAGAGCAGCATAGGGCACATTCCAGGGCACGCACCCACAATCACACACTATTGGCATTTTAGAGATGGCAGCACTCCTCCGTGCATGTCTTTGGATGGAAGCAGAGACGCCATGGAGACACCATGCAAATAACAACAATCAGGGATGGGGTTCAAATCAAAAACCCATGGTGTCAGGCAACAGGGCAACAGCCCATGCAGGCTTAGAGAATATCACAGCTAGATGTAGACTGGCAAAACTAGTTATCAGGCTCACATCCATCTTACCTTGATCCAACCTCTCTTTTTCTACACTCCCAAATTATTTCAGGGGTAACAAATGATGATTTATGGAGTCTTCCTGCGGAGTTCTGCAGGACTAGGAGCAGATGAAATACTGTCCGTCTGCCGACTTTTGGCCTTGTGTCTGCAGAGGGATGCACACGGAGATGCCAAAACCCAGCTCTCTCATGAACATGCAGCCCAGCTTTCTGAGCTGATCCCGGGCCAGTCAGTCTATACTCCGGCTAGCTCCTCACGGGCCCCGGAGGAAGTCACATGATGTCTGCACAAGGTTGGACTTGATCAGCCTGGCAGCCCGTCAGCTCCTGAGCCTCACAAGACGAGTTCAATAAGCGCTCAGCCCTCAGCCCATGGAAAGTCCACACGCTGCAGGCCAGCAGAGTGTCTAAAAAGCTGAGTGAAAACGGCCAGGCAGCACTCTCATCACCCCACACTTACTGCAATACGGCTCCCAGACTCTCCTCATTTTAACAAAGACAGAAAGCATTAAAGCCGCATGGATTTAATTGCAGAACAGCTCTGGCGGCTTCCTGCAGCTGCCCGTGTCACGTTCCCTTTGTCGTTCGGTTTACCAATTATCACTTAAAAGAAAACAGCTCGCCCAGATATCCAAATCGTTATTAACTCATTTACTTACATATCTGTGTCTGTTCCAGTGAATACTACAAAAAATGTAATGCTGCTGCTGGTATTAATTACTTGCAGTTTGATGTCACAGCAATTGCAAAGTTTCACTGGTTGCTTTGATAGCGAAACTGAGCATGTGTACAATTCTGATTCACAGCAGATACTCTTTTAGAGGAAATGGACAGTGATTTTTATTCGCTCACAGCTCACTCTCAAGTTTTCTATTTCATAGAATTTTCTTTTGCTTGTACAAGTGGCGGGAAATCTCCTTGAATGATTAGGAGACTTTTCAGAAAAACCTGGAATCTTCCATAGACCGCACTATCTGCTGAAGAGATATTATAACTTCTAGCTTATAGCTGCATGACATACCTTGACATAGTAATAACACATTTTAGCTCCTCGTAACATACTCTCAAACGTTTTACATCCAAAATATTCTGGCCACGCCCTCCTCTGATGTTCACTGATTGGCTGTCAGTGTCACATGACACTGACACAATAATGTCACCTCAAAACCAATTCCCCGCTCCACCTGTTGAGCCCCACTGTGGCGTGACTCGTTATGCAGAATGTGACATACAATCACGCAAATGCAAGGCGACACACTGCCACTTGACACCCCGCCAGATTGGCCGGTGGGGAAGGTGATTTATTAATTTATTTTATGTCAATTTAATGTCTAATTTTGTAATTGATTTTCACCACATTTTTGTGATTCCATGGGAGAAGACAGGAATTCTAAAACATGGGAAATAAACATACATTTCTGGGAGGAACCTAAAAAATTATACATATACATAAAATATACATATACAGACAAAAGCAGAATACATGTCCCAAATATAACCCCCCCACCCATGTGAATCCAATGTTGAAAATTTTATTCAGAAATTAAAGCTGGGATTAAAAGACGTAAAATGCATGCTGATGTTTACCCCGTGTACAACACAAGACAGAATTAATCAATCCCCCCCAAATTAATTTACCCATCGATGGTTCTATCTTAGAAGTCCCTTTGAAAACGGGTGCATAAAAGGTACTGATGTGCGAATGAAGTGAAATGTCATTTTATCAGTCTTCTTCATATGTGACAATTAAATGAAAACAGAGTAAATTACTATTGAACTACAATGCTCCAATGGCTGGTAATAATTAAAATACCATCGATCCATTGAAACAATTAGCAGTGATTCATCCAGAAATAAACTATTAAAGACACCTCTTTCCTCGACGTTTCATGGTTACAGGTACACCAGATCTGAGGTTGCTTGATGCCTCTTGTAAAGTTACAGGTGTTAATGTGTTTGGATCACAGTCAAGCCTCATTAAAGCCATAGGTAAAACAGAGAAGGATCCCCCAGAGCTGAGATACCTATGCCAAATTTAGGAGTTTGCAGCCTTCTCTGCACAAAACGTGAAATGGATGAAGAAAATAAGATCCCAACGGGAAAGTCTGGAAGTAGATGTCCGGGGTAACACAAAACCAACTTTGTAAACAACATCGTGTTCATTACCATTAAGACTTAGCATGCAAAAAACATGCTGGTCTAACACTGATGGCTCATGTGACCATAGCTCCTGTCATAGCTCATGTCACTATCCAGATGTCCAAATGCCCAACTCATTAGCAACATTCTATTATGCTGTTAATGACAGGGGGAGGAGGGGAGGTCAGGGTGTTTTGGTACAAATTTTTTGGCTCCTAGTCCCGTTGTATTTTTTTTCCACATTAATTACCAGGACCAAAAACAGAGACGCAGGCCTCGCTCAGGAACAATAGAGGAATTTGAATCTGTTCAGCCATATGCGGGCTGGCAGGAACAGGAGCCCCCGCTCTCGCAAGGAAAAGGAGGCGTTTGTGTCTCAGCATCGACGGCGCCAGCAGCGACTGGCGTGGACCCGTTCATTTCGCATCTTTTAGTGCCGTCTCGCTGGCCTCGATACGCCCACGTGCCACACTGCCTCTTGTATTCATTTCACACATGCGGAAAAGAACTTAGCGGGGAAAAAAAGGCAACAGAAAACAGGTGAATCAAAGTCTCAACAAAAACAAGGCAGAGTTGCAAGTCTTTATAAGAAGCTGACAAAGGATAAAAACATGCAATACACTGGTAAACATGCACTCCATATACAACGCAAGTCTATATACAAGATATGTAGGCATGGATTTATTACCACTGGACTGTGGTATTCTCCCCACAATGTTATGCTCCCTTATTTTCAAATATGCTGCTGTATTAAAGAACAACACATATAATTAAAGATGAAGAGAATGGTTAAAGAATTAAGTTGTAAAATGTAAAAACATAATATAACATTGTACAAAATACTTGACATTTCACCTAGTTTACTCCTATAAAATATTGCAGTAAACCAGAACTCCGAAATCAAGCCTGTTTCACAGCGCATGGTAGCCGTATGTTAGTCTTCATTGTGCGACATCATCGCGGCCGTGGTGGTTGACGTAAGTATGGTGCAGCAAGAATAGAACCAGACACAGAGCAACAAGCACACTACAAGCCATCAGAAAAAGCAAAAAGGAGCCATGAAGTAAAACTAATGAACAACACAATGAACAAATAAACTAAACATTGTCTGGCATTATGCACACCACAAAGCATGCTGGGACAAATATCCCAGAAGTACACGACAGCTCCTCTTGTAGGTAATAGGAGCATGACGCTCAAATGAACGAGAATAGATTATTGGAGATTAAGATTACTATTGGTCGGCTATATTTGATTCTTATATGTTTGTGTCTTACAATTTTACTCTCAAAATATCAGGCAGTGATTCTTCTGGCTGTAAAGACAGATACACTGATCACAGTGTTTGTTATGGAGAAGCCTGATCTAATCTAGTTTTAATCAAGACATCTGAGCTGCAGCTTATGTGGTAAACATCTAAGGACTGGAACAGATCAGTGAATAGAGCAACCATGTTCCCAAAATCTAAGCAATCCAAGTCAACAAAAAAAAGAATCTATTTTAGTGAAAAAATATCATAAGTAATGTATATGGCAAAGAACTAACCTTTTTATAATTTTGAATGAAGGGGTCAAAGACTTCAAATATAAGTCTCCCATTTTCAGGCCTGGCGGATTCAGCACAACCGAAAATGCATCATGTATGGGTGGAGAAACGTCGTTCATATTAAAGCCATCATCTCTGGTAACATCAGAAGAGACGGAGAGCCACCCCTATGCCATTGATTCCAAGCTTCGAATAAAATTCACTTACCTCTTCATTTAATCATGGTCTCAGAATGACCCTCAACAGATGGATCTGCATTTTGATTTCACCTCTTATTTACTGTACTTGCCAGTAAACTAACGAAGAGCTGTTGAACTTATTACCTCTATCTCACTGGATACTTTTAGTTTAGCTTTTGTAGCATGAGCTATGCAGATTATTAATTTAAAATACCAGGCTTTTTTGTGAGGATACTCTTTTTAAGTAATGAGTTCAGCTTCTTGCAATGCTTTTTAAGGATAACTACGCTCCCACATATATATATTTTTTTCTCTCTAAATGAATAATTTACCAGAATAAGAGGAAGCGTGAGAAAGTACTCCAGCCTTTGCGCGGGAAGAACAGGCTGTTGAAGCTGACCATTTTGGATCTGTGCGGATAATTGTCTTCTGTTTCCTGTTTTTCTTTGGGTAATAAGGACTCCCGCGACATGACGCCCTAGGAGGGGCACGCCGGCATGAAACAAGGCGGAAGACGGACGGGGGAGAGGAGGAGAGGCGATGAGAATGGACAGTAATAAAGGGAAGAAGAGAGAGAGGACGTAAAAATCAGAGGAAGGACCTGACAGATGCATGCGGAGAGTAAGATATAGCTTGCCGTATCCATGGTAACGTGCCGTTCCAGGCACATTACCGGACGCAGTCAGGGAACTCCCCCCTTGGCATCTCTGTCGGGGTGGGCTTTGATAGCGGACCGTGTCCCAGTCTGTCTCCAAATGCCAATCTGTCAAGAGGTAATTCAGACTAGGAGACGTTAAGATGCCCAAGGATTGTGTCTCGAAAGCATGTCACCATGTTTGAATGCTGGGGAAGCGTTCCTTAGCCCGGTGAGAGACGTGCCCAGCCCCATCAGACGCCTTCAAAGAGTGCTTTTCTGTGGATATGGCTGCCACCCTTTGTTTTATGTCAGACTGGGACATACGGCACTGGATGTGAGCGGAAAACCGAATCAAGGTGTCAGAATGCGCCCCCCCCCCCACCCCCCGTTTACTTAAAAAGAGGAGGCGAGATGAGTAGCAGAGAACACAAAGATCACTGAAAGAAGAAGAGATAGAAGGAGAAAAGGCATCCCTGCCCAGGGAAAGTAAGCCACCGGCAGCACAGCAAATCAATTCTTCAAGTCTCATTGCCGGCCATCAACCTGAAAGACAGCAGGGGAAACTTTTCCTCAACCCTAATTTAATCTTGGTTGTGTAATTAGTGTAGATATTCTATCATTATCAACGCGTTTCATCACGCATTATGTCCAGACGTGCCTCGTGGCCATAGTCTGTCTCCAGTAATCATCGGCGCCACATCAGCGCAGGGGCAGGTTTGTGAAGCAGGCCTTCTCAAAGCCAAGAACTACGGTCCCGTTATGGAAATTTCAACCAATGGGAGATCAAGGCCCAAAATCGAGGAGCTAATGGCTTGTCGTGGAATGGAATGGTCAACTACTAGAAACATGGATACTTCTGAAGTAATTAATGGGGAGTGGTGGTGTAGGTGGCAGGAAGGGCCCATTGAAAAACACTTGATAACAACCAGGATTAAAAAGCCTAGCTTCCTCTAAAGTGCACTCATGCACCAGCCATAGTGAAGGACAATTTTGCATTTCTGCAGTCAGGTTGTGCCTTTATTAACATTAAGAGCTTTAGTATACGCTAAGGCAGGGCTGGGCAATTCCGGTCCTGGAGGGCCATGGTCCAACACGTTTTGGTGATTTCTATACTAAAGCTCTTAATGTCGGTCAGGTATGCAGCATCCGTCCCTGAGACATGCCAAATCACTCGGCTTAAAATACCAATATTGAATAAGACCGGGTGCTTTATGTAAAAAAGGGCTTTGGCACTTATGTATGCAAGTGTTGCCATGGAAACATTTAGCGTAACAAGGTCCGTTTAGCGCTCACACCGTATGCCGTGCGGCCGAAGTGGCGGCGGCTCCCTCTCCTGGTCGTGACTGGCCCCGCGTCGCACCGCTACGCCCATGTCGCATTGTTAGCCTTTAACAGCTGTTAACCCCTCTTTAACGAGCGCTAATTAGCACGGCCTAGTTGTGCTGCCAGTTTAATTTAGCCCATAAGTTTTATAACTTTAAGAAGTAAAATAATCCGGCCCATTAGCGAGAACGTAGCTTTTTGTGGATGCCTCATCAGTGAGGTCACTGTAATTGCCATTTCAAGGGCATGTGGGAGATAATCTTGCCAAAAAAAAGTGAGAATGTGTCCAGTATGTTCACAGCTCATTAAGGGAGATCCAGGGGTGCTGGAGGGGCATGGATACTCTGGCAGATTCCAGGGGGGCCAAAATATAAATTCAGGGACTCGGTTGATGAAATCTACCGAAGGAAACACCCCCCCCCCCAGTAAGCATTTTCTCTTTCTCCCTCAATCCCCACCCTGAGGTGCGTTTCCCAAAAGCTCCCATTAGATGGTGGGTCCAAGCAACTAGAGGAGAGGGGACCAAGACATCTGATTGGTTAATCTGACATCTGACACAAGACTTGATTGGCTATCTATTTGAACCAATCATTTTTCATTCGGCATTCAAAACATGTTTGTGTAAGTAAAACTCCCATGAGCTAACATTTACCAAGAAGGACCCTCTGTTAGTCAATGAGGGGCCCAGAATATCTAGCTATGCCCCTGGTGAGATCCATAGTAACCCCCGATTATCAGCTCTAGATGACAGCCCACCGCATGAAAGGGTCCAGCCTGGGCCAGCATGAGCGATGCGGTGCTGCAGGCCTCTCCTGCGATGGAACCGGAGCAGCTGGGATGTAATGAGCAGCATATTGCTCAGCGTGTCACAATAGCGAGTCCACAGGAGGAGGAATGTTACACAGCAAAATGCTCGGGATTAGCGTCAGGCAGCCGGCTGCTGGCGTGTCACACGCAGCTGGATATTTCACCGGAGCTGTTTAGGTTAATAACCTCCCTCGAGGGTACGGCGTCAGCACCTTTCTTCACGCTGCTACCTTTCAGTCACTGGTTTAGCACCTTGATACAGGTCACTGCCTGCTGTCGCCAGCACAATCAATAAGAGTAAGACCTCGTCTTCTGGGCACTTACAGCCGCTCGCCACTAGGGACCTGTTTCTCCAAAAAATGGCAGCACTTCTGACCAGTTGTGCAGTGCCACATGGGTGCCTCAGTGTCACCTCCCCATGAAGGTCTCTGTTTGCCTGTGAAACAAACACTTACATGCTACATGCTTCTAGTCACGACCAAATACATCATCCATCTCACGGTATATGGACCACGGTGACGTTTATGGGTCTATGTAACGAGACCCTCGCTATTGTCTTTTCCATACCGAGCTTGGAGCTCCTTGGGTATGTATCTACCTTGCATTCACCAGGACTTGTGATTCCTCTGTTAAAGCATGTTGGGATAAGCCATTTCCAGTTCACATGTGATATGTTTAGGCCACAACGTGAACAAAAGGCCAAGGTAATAGTGGTGAGCTTTCGCAACACTTGGAGCAGGAGTAGAGAAGACAGAGACAGAACACGGCTGGACTCCTCACTGCAAAGTGGCCCATATCATTAGTTACAGGCTTATTAGGGGCTTTTTTAACACTAGCTGCAGGACCATGAACTATTTAATTTAGCGGCAGGCCTCATCCGTCTCCATGCGTGTCAGAGCAGCGAGGAAGTGCTGTTTTAGACTGCCATCTGCTGGTATCTGCTGGAAATGCACGGCATCCACATCACGCCTGAACACGGCTGAAATTCTGCCAGTCCCCTTTAAAGGGACTGCGCACCGGGGAATGCAGGCCACAACTGAGCATGGAAAGTGCGCGTTAATGGAGGCTGGTATGGAATAATATATCAGACTGCACATGTAAATGTTTTTCAAAGAGATAGGGTTACATGTGCCAAGGAGTTATGGGAAGCATAAGAGGGCACAGGCAAAGACGGCGGGTGTGTGAATAATTAGCACACCCGGGCACTCCTTCCCCAGCGCCCCTGCCAGGGAACCAAGATGTTATCTCTCTGGAGCGTTTGCAAATGAGGCCACTTGAAACAGAACCTCCCCCACCCTACCCCCATCCTCGCATCAGAACTCTCTCGGTCTGCCCATTGATCGGTAGACACTCAATCATGACTATCATTAATTGATTCACTGGCACCAGCACGTCTCACCACTTATCAGTCCCACCCTTGGACTATATAAGAGAATAAGAGATATTCTGTAATAAAATCTGCTAGGAGCCCCCCCTCCCCCACCCCGCACTCCCAAGATCTGGCTCAAAATCATATTCAAACCCATAATTGTTAACTAGCTTCATCGGGACGGACGTATTATTGTTCCTGAAGCTTCCTGCCTCCTACCCTAACCACCATCTCCACATTTGGCTATTTCTTTTTTTTTATTTCACAGGACGATGCTTGAGTATTTAATGACAGAGAAAAGCCGTTTGCATGTTCACTGCATCTGACGAGGTAGGCCTACCCGACGCGGGAAGCCTCTCTACTTGCCGCTTGGGCAGAATTCGATAATTAAGTGTGGCGGCACTTTAATAAACAGGCATGTTTTCCCGCGTCGCTCTCCACCGCCATCCGCCATCGCCGGTCCCATCCACACACTTCCCGCTGTTTCTCTTCCTCACCGAGCGTCACCGTGGACTGAGCTGGGACAGAGTTAGCAGCTGCATGTTACTGTTACCCATCGGCCACCCAGAGGGTCTAGGGCACGGGAGGATGGGGGCACCGGGAAGAGGGATAAGGAGATAGAAGTTATCACCACAGGTCCACCATACTGGGGATTCAGCTCAAGGAGATGAGATCAATTAGTTGGTCAAGGGGGATTTAAAATCGCAGCAGCCGCCAGCTGTTTGCCACTCTGTAATAATCTCGGTCCACAGAGCACTAACAAATGACCTCGGGGTCGCACTCCATCGGAAGGTCTACCTTCTACCCGCTTGAGATCTTAATTCTTGCCCAACCGTCTTGGGGGTCAAAGCGATTTTATTAAGAACTGGGAAATTTATAGTGTCCATTTGCGGCCGATCGGAACATGTCGCCCTGTTGTGCCTTTTCTTTTTCTTATGTCACCGGAGTTTCAGCAGTAGTTTAACACTTTGCGTTCAACAGGTTAACAGGCGGCGAAAGGTCTGGTGGAGTTAATAACATAAACCATCAGGGATGTGTGCAACAGAAAAGCGTGTTCCACAAATCGAGAGAATCATTTTCTCCAGCTGACATGCAATTATACATGATTAAGCTATTCTATTAGCTACTGCAGGCCATAGGGATTACATCTTCTTGTTTCTACTTTGTTTTAGCCTGTTTCTTGTCCTTTACCTCAATGACTTCCATGGTTCATGCGTTTGTGGGTAAATCAAAGGTTATCTACTGCTTGGTACTCATTCTTAGCCACTTGTAGCAATGTCCTTTATGGCAACTCTGGGCAGCATGTGACACAAGCAGCAGGTAATTCCAGAGGGTTAAGCAATGAGCTCTCCGCACCATCGCCAGGGGCCCCCGAGGGAGGGGTGGGAACAGGCGTTGAGTAGCGGGGGTTCTGAAGCACCAGTTCTTGTGCTCTAACCCCTTCTGAGCAAGTCGTGCATTTGGTCTCTGTCGGAAATTAGTTCTGGCAGCGCCAGAATGTAAGGGACGGCAGCCAAATGTTGCACCGGCGCATGCCCTTGTCATCAATGCTACGCTATCGTGATTTCCCTTTTTCATAATCTCCTCCCATTTGCATTCTTCTGAAAGATAAAATCAAGGTCAGTATCCATCCCTGAGTGTCTTCAAGACTACACCAAGGCAGCTGCACTTCTTAAAGGTTGAGTTAGGAATTTAATGCCAATCAACAAAACAGGAGTCAATGAATTCTTATGTGGTCTTTCTTCAGCTCCAACCCATAATGGCCACTTGATCTGCACGCGGCCACTCGGTTCGGATCTTAGCTTAACCTTGCCTCATAGCTTGGGTTTAGAGAACAACTGTCAGTACTGGAGAGCCAGTGCTTTAGGCTCGGGTTGCTACATTCATTGTGTCAGTCTTAGATATCTCTTCCCAAGATGTTCACATCAGGAGGCTATTTTGAGGCCCTCTGTACATTCTGACTTATTTTGTACATCTTGAGGAACAGTGGGTGGCTCAATGGTGCTGTGCGTGGGGAGTTTTCATGACTGTTCCCACTTATATAGAAACCTTTCCATGAGAAAACTGTCTCAAGAGGTTTTTCTGTGAGTGTGACTAAGCCGGTCTAGTCTAATTAGACATCAGCGGCCCTGAAGAAGGTTTATTAGTTGTTTTCTTTTTTTCAATGTTGACCTTCTGTTCTATTCATCAGTAGTCGTAATGGACAACGCAACTCCTTCACCCCCGAGACGGGTTTCCTGTCCAGACCAGAGAAATAACTGGCATCCCGTCAACAGCATTGTAATCTCAAAGCAGGGCAAGTCTGTGTCAAATAAGATGCTTGTTTAAGTCTGTGGTCAGAATACGGTCAGGACAGTAGGGAATAAATAGGTGGATGGAATTGCCTCAGAGGAAAATTGGTTCTATGCAGCTGCGTTCTCCACACAAAAATAGGATTTGCCTGGAGCCTGTCCCTGAAATGAGTGTTTATGTATGCGGGGGATGCACATCATAGCTGAAGACTCATCCAGGGTCTCTTCGGAGCCTCGTCAGAGAACACTTGCCACCAGCCGTGCTTCTGGGTCATATGTTCCACCGGATCAAAGGGTAAAAAAAAAAACCCTTTAGTCGTCATCTCCAGGTCTGTGGGCCAGGTGTGAGCATTATGGCATGCAGAACAGGAAGCAGCTATGGGGTGTGTGTCACGGTGACACTCAAGCCTGATTATGCCAAATCATGGGGTAGACACCTGGGCTTGAGGTGTCAGCCGCTGAGCCCAAATGGCCCATCCTGCTGCGGTTCAGCCCAGCAGTGCTATTCAAGGAGGCAGGAATAGGGGATTAGCGAACAGAGAGGCCTGTGAGTCACTTTCATGACTTTGTGGACCAGTAAGCACCATAAGCCATGGACAGGTGGACTGAGAGTCTTAAGAAAAAGATCTAGTCCCAGATAGCGTGGGATGGCTAAAAAACCAGTTTGGTGTTGGGGAATTATCCAGGGGAGCTGGAATTTCCAGATTAATCGAAGGCAGCATAGAGCGACGCTAATGTCAAAGCAAATAGCGTGGTATCTTGCTGATTCCGGTCTGAGCTGCATGCAAGCCACTGCAGCCGTCAGGAGTCCCCACGGCACGGCAACGAGGACGGCGGGTAGCGGGCGCCAGGAAGTGGGGCGAAGTAAGACATGACGCGATGAAATTATAATGGGCGTTTCTAAGCCGGTTCCTTGGCCGGCTCCGTGCTGCAGCAGGTGTACGCTTTAAGCCCACCTTCTGGTGCCGTGGGACTCGGGGAGTAATGCGGATTAACCGGTACCGGAATGTCTGTCGCAGGATGGATTACGGACCTATACACACCAGACACACCATTAAATCCAACCAAACCGTGTGACGTGGCAGCATGTCTACATCTGTTCGCTTCCGTTTCTCTCATGGACTCGAAGCTGATGCAGCCCCATCCCCCAGGAAGGCAAATACATCATAATGTTCCAGAAAAGGCTAGTATCTAAAATTTAACACATACAGAATGTACATGCTTCCCGTACTCAAAGACATAAAAGCTCACCCTAGGGCAGAAATCCCTTTGGGACAGACCTGGGTATTAGTCTATTCATCAGTGAGTAATATATACAATTGTGCGTTACGAAACATGGACACCGGCTGGACTTTTAGCCTACATCCATACTGGTGCATTTTGGTTTAAAAACATTTTCAAACAAAATCTTATTTCCTTTCACGCTGGTGCTCTAAAATCATTTACAAAAGTTTTTCCAAGCACATTGAAATGAACAAAAATGTAGCTGTCAGCCTACGCTGGGTTTGTGCGCATTGTCACAGTAGTGGTACATTAGTTTGCTTTTTGTGCATATATACAGCAGACACACTGTGTATCACGCTATTTAGCGGCATACAGGCCAGCTGCAGGGAAAGAGCCACTGAAAGCAGCCCATCCATATCTGCCATGTTGGAATACTGTTTACTTTCGTGTAGGGTTGACCAATCATAAAAGAAGGTGTAACTAGCCGGATCCAATCAAGGAAGGGCCACATGTTGAGTGCGGACCAATTTGAGTGCTTTTAGAGTCTGTGTTTTCAAAAGTCTCCTTTTTCACTCATTCACGCATTAATGGTTAAACAGAGTTTTCAGAAGTTTACGGCTGCGAGACCGGTTTAAAAAGCTCCAGGATAGTGTAGACCGAAGGCAACAACTAATGTCTGCGTTTTTATACAAAACGGTAGCAGTGTGGACAAAGCCTCAAAGTTTTACTGCTCCTCTTTTAGATTAGTCAGACACTTTACAGATTACGTCAAAAAAATGGCAGCAGACTATTTTTTTCTTTCTTTTTTTCCAAAAGAGCTTGGTACTAATAACCCTACAAATTTTGCTTTAGGGTCAAAAAAAGTTAATCAACTGTTTAAAAATGAAAATACCCCTGTAACGCTATATTAATGGATAATAAATTGCATGGAGAAGACTGTCAATTAGCTACAGAAAAATTATCAAGCAAAACACGATGGCCAGAAAGGCTCCATGCCTTTAGAAGCTGGACAATTAAGCAGCACTTGCTACACAAGGTCACACGAGGGGATGTGGATAGAAATGTTGGATTTCAAAAGATAAAGGCTGTATTAACATTGGTACATTATATGGACGAAAGTATTGGGACCCCTGGCCATTACACCCACAGGAACTTTATTATATTTATATATATATAATATAACTTTTTAATGATATTCCATTCTAAAGCCATTGGCATCAATCTGGAGCTGGCCCCTCTTTGCAGTGATAACAGCTGCCATGCTACTAGGAAGGCTAGCCACAAGATTTTGGAGTTTGTGTAAATTTTGGCCCGTTCATCCAGGAGAGCATTTGTGAGGTCAGGCACTAATGTTGGGCATGAAGGCCTGGCTCACAGTCTCCACTCTACTTCATCCAATAAGTGTTTGATGGGGTGGAGGTCAGGGCTCTGTGCAGCCCAGTCAAGTTTATCCACAAGAAACTCATCCAACCATGTCGTTATGTACCTCATTTTGTGCAATGGGACACAGGCATGCTGGAACAGAAAAGGGCCAGTCCAAAATGTCTTGGTATGCTGAAACATTAAGAGTTACCTTGACTGAAACTAAGGAACCAAGCCCCAACCCCTGAAAACAACCCCATACCATGTTCCCTCCTCCCGCAAACTTTACCTTTGGCACAATGCAGTCAGTCAGGTAACATTCTTCAGGCAACTTGTTACACCACCAAACACGTTTTCACTGCTCCAGAGTCCAGTGGCAGCATGCCTTACACCACTCCATTTCAATGCTTTGCATTGCACTTGGTGATGTGTGGCTTGCATGCAGCTGCTTGGCCGTGGAAGCCCATTCCATGAAGCTCCCAGCACACAGTTGTTGTGCTGGGGTTAATCCCAGAGGAAGTTTGGAACTCTGCAATTATTGAGTCAACAGAGCGTTGGCGGCTTTTACACACGATGTGTTTGCCAATACTTTTGTCCATATAGTGTAGTCGGCTGCAGAAGAATCAGTCCAGGCCTATTTCTCTTCTTTTTGTTTCAACTCAAATTCTCATTTGATACCTGGAAAGAAAATGCAATCATATTTTAATACTTAAATATTTGTGCTTTTTGGTGTTTTCAACTTATTGAAATACAGGGTTTCTGTAGCAACTTTAGTGTAAACTGCATAATATATGTAGCATGGTACTGCCTGGTTAGCCATCAATTCAGGGAAGAAACATATTTTACTATTATGCTCGTCATTTTGTGTCTGAAGCCCAGAAGTTAACAAATGTGCCATTATGTTCATGATGGGGAAGACAGGTCACTACATCCCCATAGCTCAGGCCTCCACCTCTGCAAGCTACACTTTTACTAAAGAGAGATTGCCATCTGCAGGAGGAACCATTCTGCAGTTTACTGCTAGCTTATTAGAAATGCTGCAGTCTCTGGGTAACAGAACAATCTATTCAGTCCCGTGGGTAGCTGGCTTTCTCCATTTCCTACCACTAATTAATATTTAAGCAAGAATCAAACACAGTCTTAACACACACAGCTCTTTTTGAAAATATCATGTTACGTAAGCTTTCTTTTGGAATAAGAAATTTGGTGAAATTTGTGGTAATGGTTGATGTGTTGCCAATGGGTTTTGAATTAGTACAAATACAGTGTTTTTAATGTATCATCTTTAAATGCTGGATGACATCGGCCCTGAGGTGATCTTTGCTTTTCCCATGGTGCACCACTGTCGATGCGGCACTCGTCCTGCGAACTGCAGCTTTTCACATATGCCAGGTACCGGGAGATGTGTAAAAGCTGTACCTTCGATCATATCTAATACTTAAACGTTATGCGCGAGTGAGTGGTGCCTGTTCTCGTTTGCTCAAACCGCAATTTAGCTATGTTGCAGATAAGAAAAGACCTTTTTTTTATCATTAGCAGGGACTGCAGAGTGCTTCCCCAGTGGATTCTG
This sequence comes from Petrocephalus schoutedeni, assembly GCA_026780765.1. NCBI lineage: Eukaryota > Metazoa > Chordata > Actinopteri > Osteoglossiformes > Mormyridae > Petrocephalus > Petrocephalus schoutedeni. The sequence goes on along the minus strand of JAODKL010000027.1, from coordinate 2,996,310 downwards.
ACGGTGGATCCCTCAGACTAATGAGACACTTGACAGGCTACTGAAATCATCCTCTCCTGTGGAACACCAGGAAGTCAATTCGCAGCCTTCCGGGCACCTGGCTGCACCCCTCCATTTGTAATATTTCCGATTCACCGCAGAGGAGCCCCAGAGAGGCGCCCTCTTCTCGACACTGACAACGTAGGTGCTGCTTAACTCTCTCTCTCTCTCCGAGCGAGCCGTATGACACATCATCAGCTCAACCACTGGCCATGAATTTTCTTGGTGAGGGTCTCCAGGTTGTTATAACCCTTTAAACAAAACCAGCATTAGGATAACATGGTGAAAAGGGTGCATAACAAAAGCTAATGTAGCACCAGCAAAACCAAATGCCAAAACACGTCCTTTCAAAGAAAATAAATGGCTTTTCTCTTATATCAAGTCGAGGAGACATTCAAGCGGTTCACTGTAAACCAGAAAGAAAATACTGGCTGGAAGAAAGCCTGTTCGCGTTCAGCGGCTGGCCGGCCAAAATAAGTGCTATAGGAGGCACGGCACACACGGCATTGCATCATTGCAGGCCGCGAAGCCGCGGTCGCTGGCGGCAACGTGCCGCGGAAGCAGCTCGAAACTCCCACCCACCGGCAATGTTGACACACTTCCCGCGGGCAGTTTCGCCTGCCTCTCTGGCCGCCCGTCACCAGACAGGGGAGAAGACGGCTCCTGAGTTTCGTCGAAAGCGAAGCCTGCTGCACCAGTCGAAAACGCGGGTCGTGATGGTGGACGCGGCACGGACCCAGACTGTCGATCCCCTTCCTTTTCTTTTCTGCTTTCCTACATGGTGGGTGGTGGAGTGGGTGGGTTTGGGGGTGAGGTAATGGCCGCACGGTGTGATTGAGAGCATCCG
>JAODKL010000027.1:2935084-2947134 GCA_026780765.1 Petrocephalus schoutedeni | reverse complement strand
CTAATAAAACTACAACAACTTCTGTTGATTAAAGGGTGCGGCCATCTTGAATTCTGAAGTCGGGGTTGTGTCGATTCTTCCGAGTTCACAACTTGTAATTCTGACTTCGGGGGGCGTTCGTTGGAACTTCCGGTCGTGAACTCAGAATTTAAGAGTTACGAGTACAACTGGAACGCACCATTAGCTATCAGCTACCAGGCATCCCTCCAGTGTAGCCTCTGATAGGCGTCTCAAATAAGCAAAATTACATACCCACTCGTAAGATTAAACCTTGTTTCATGCAAAGCTTATGGATTAGGGACCACTGAAAATGACAAACGTAGAGGTGCACAATTCATTGGTTTAAATATCAATATTGGCTGATATTCGTTAAAAATGTCTGATATCTAATATTTGCTGATATTTCAAATTTATTAAGAGGTCTATCCAAAGTTAGGTACAGGTACCCAGCTGGCATCTAGAGCGCAAACAATGTAACTTCCAAACCAGGTGATCCATTAACATCCACCCTCCCAGTCAGTTGGCGAAATCTACCTTGGGCTTCGAAAAAGAAACGGAAACTTAATTAAGCTCACTAAAAATACGAACAAATAAAAATGGTCAGGAAACTAATAAAAAACTGAAATGAAACTGGAAAGGCATTAAAATTGGAAAATAGCATTAGTACACATTTAAATAAAAGTACTTAAGTTGATCCCTTAGCTTAGCTTGAACTGCAAGTTGCGTCTTTGTTCTCAGGCATCATGTCGCCAGGAGGTGCTCTTGAAACTTGTCGTGTATGTGTGGCGAGGAGAGTTCGCCAGCCCCTCAGATCCTCTGCATTTTCTTTCTCTTGGATCAGTATTGGGATCGATGTCCGCATGATGTGTTTCCGATTTGTCTTCTATTGACTAGTGTCGTCAGATTAGAAAAAATATTGGTTGCGAATTACTCCTCAGGTGGGAGATTTGAGGCTTAAATGGGCCAGTCTACATGTTTAGCCACCTGCACATCAGTGTCGTGACACTTGCATTAATTGCGGGGCTGGGTTCTGGGCTTCACAGGTTCCTGGGTGTTTATGTTAAATGCCAATTAGCCATTATTTAATTGCCTAATTGATAGTGCAACCTGAAGAAACTGAAGTGCTAATCACTGTTTGGCTTAACGCAACAGTTTTCACCTTTTTCATCATCAATCTGCTTTAGGAATTATGAACATTTGTGATTGGCTGGTGCATCAATTCATTTTACAAACAGGTTACAGCATCTGTAAACATAACACAAAGCTCTGGGCCCAATACCTATGACACACAATAGTTGTACAGCTACGAGAAATTATTAATAATATTTATACAGTTAATAAGATGTATGTAAGTAGAATAGTCCCTATACCCTATGTTTGCAGTAGAAGGAAAAATGTTTTGCTTTTCCAGTCTTTGTTTCTTATCACCAGCATTCAAAAATTGATAAATGAACCCAGCCTTATACCAAAAGCATGCATTAAATTACTTTCCTTTCTTTCTTTTTCAGAGGTTATCTGTTGCCCTATCTTGATGAATACTGCCAGGCTCTTGTGAGTTTAGAGAAGAACACACCCCGCGAGATATGTTTAGCCTGACTGACGTTTTAAACGGCTCCATGTTTACGACATTCCAAGAATCTAAAGTAAGGAAAAAAACCGCAGCTATCCTTTTGCTCTTTTAAGGGTAGCGTTCTCCTAAACTCCCTCAGTAGCCCTGATTCCTTTTCCGTCGGCCAGCGCTGCCCTGGAATTCCACTTGCCATGAGATTCCGAATCTATAAGAGGAAGGTGTTCATACTGACCCTGGTGGTGCTGGCTTGCGGCTTTGCCTTCTGGAGCAGTGGCAAGCAGAAGAAGGCCGAGGTGTTCGCGAAGGAGCCGGAACCGGAGGCGGGCAGGGCCAGTCGGGCACAGGCGACTCCCGGGCTCAGGAGGCCCTACAATGAGACGCAGGCCGAGAAGGTGGCGCGGCCCGAGGTCGACAACATGACGCTAGTCTATAGGGGCATCGTGTTTCAGCTGAACTTTGACCAGACCATCAGGAATGAGGAAAAATTCAAAATGCGCCCAAAGGATGATCTGGTGGTGGTCGTCCAAGTTCACAACCGGCCCGAGTATCTGAAGCTGCTGGTCGAGTCCCTTCGGAAGGTGAAGGGCATCGAGAACATACTGCTAATATTTAGCCATGACTACTGGTCACCGGAGATCAACCAAGTCGTTGCTTCTGTCGATTTCTGCCAAGTCCTTCAGATCTTCTTTCCCTTCAGCATCCAGCTTTACCCGCACGAGTTCCCGGGAAATGATCCCAAAGACTGCCCCAGAGACATTTCCAAGAAAGATGCCTTAAAGTTAGGGTGCATCAATGCAGAGTACCCTGACTCTTTTGGCCACTACAGAGAAGCCAGCTTCTCCCAAACTAAACACCACTGGTGGTGGAAGCTGCACTTTGTGTGGGAGAGAGTGAAGGTCCTACAGGACCACAGTGGTCTGGTGCTGCTCATCGAGGAGGATCATTACCTGTCACCAGACTTCTATCATGTTCTGAAGATAATGGAGTCTCTCAGAAGCGAGCAGTGCCCAGAATGTGACATCTTGTCACTAGGGGCCTACAGCCACACTGGCTACTCCAGCAAGGTCAACAAAGTGGAGGTGAAGGTTTGGAAGTCTACAGAGCACAATATGGGAATGGCCATGTACAGGGAGACCTACCAGAAGCTCATCCAGTGCACGGATATGTTCTGCACCTACGACGACTACAACTGGGACTGGTCGTTGCAGTACCTAACGGTGAACTGCCTGCCATCATTCTGGAAAGTGATGGTGAGTGAGGCCCCCCGCGTTTTCCACGCAGGGGATTGTGGGATGCATCACAAGAAGGCCTGCATGCCGTCCAGCCAGAAGGCTAAAATCGAGAGCGTCCTTCAGAGCAGCAGCAACCAGTTGTTCCCAAAGATGTTGTTCGTCAACAAGAAACTGCCTGCAGGTGGGCTGTCGCCCCATGTGAAGAATGGGGGCTGGGGAGACATCAGGGACCATGAACTCTGCAAGAGCTACCCCAGGTTACAGTGATGTATATTTTGTATTGTTTTTGTTTTTGAATTTTTTTTTGTCCTTCGCATCCTCTTTAAAAGCCTTTTACATATATATATTTTTTTCCTTTTATGGACTGTTAATACTGCCTGTTTTTTTTTTTTTTTGGGTACTGTCCCCAATAAAGTACGTGGGGACAGGGCTTCTAAAGGGGGTTGTCCTTTGACGATCCAACTAAAATTGAATGGATAGAGTATCTGATTGAACATACTGACAGTGGCACTTTTCACCATGTTCCCTTTCTAAAAAAAAAGATATATTATTACATTTTTGTATTGAAGTCATTATGACAGGACTGGTTTATAAATTCCATGTTATGATTTTAAAAGAATGTTTATATTTCATGTTGGATTAAATGGCCTGACTGAAATCAAATAGGCAAAATTATAATGGTCAGTTGATTGTCTGTTTTCCCTTGTTTTGTGGTTTGTTCTCAAATCAATTAAAAAAAAAAAATACTGCTAACTTAATTTTCACTATGAGCCACAAGTAATTGTCAAATAACAGCCCCTAAGAGGGATGTGTCAAATGCATTTTTAACTGTGAATGACTGAAATAATTTGTCATTATCCCACTACAAATGAGGTTAAATAATAAATGGCAAGTTGTCTGAGTTGAAAGATTAGTCTTCTTGCTGAACTGAAGATATCAGTGTCCATGCAGTGCTTGTCAGGCTACCCTCACCATACATTTCAGAAGTTGTGGCTACCAACATTGCATGTATTATTAATGCAGCTGTTTTATGCTCTGTAGATCAGCTGACACGAGGCCTGCTCCCCTGAGACACCTTGTTCCATTTACTGTGATTCCCTGCTTCGATTTACATTCACATCAGATCTTGTCCTCTTTTATCATCTCCGATGTATAAGGATGAGCCAGCCTGTACCTTACAGCAGAAGTACTACATCTTAATTACAAACTGTGTTTAATGTCCTTTGCCGTTTTCCTAGATAATGCTGCAAAAATGTTTATAGCTGGCCATCTGAACATCACTTCAGGAAAGCTGTGTAATGGTTTGTCTGTGGGCAGGGTGCGTAGAATTAGTTTGGTGCATTTGCGAGGTATTTCAGCACTGCTGTGCTGTTATCAGCGATGAAATATTGAAGCTCTCCTTGCCTTTGCTGTGCTGCAAGGTATTAAGTCATAATAATAGCCCATTTCCTTCCTAGTGCCTTCTGTGCACCTCTGCTTCAGGAAATCATTCATATATCTCTTTTCTTTTATTTCTGTTACAGACTCATATGTGGGTGAGAAGGGAGGGATCTCTAGGACAACAGGAAATCCCATTCTTTTTTCCCCCTTTGCTAGTCTTTCTGATTAACCAGGGTTTTTTTTCCCAGAGGGAGGGGGGGATTTTCAGTGTTTCACCCCTGGAAGAAAACAAACCCTACGGATAAAGCTGTCCACAACCCCTTGCTGTATTTCTAAGCTGCCCGCATCTGTGATTGACGCTCTTCTGAGTCTTGGCTCTAAGCCGAGAGCCGCACTTAACAAGGCCGCGATCCCAGAGTGACCCGAGACGCGGGGCTTGAAATTATAGCCGTAACCCGGTTCGATTCACCGGTCGGCCACCGTAGTAAGGAAGGCAGCGGCCGTGAGGGGGACGAGATAGCGGAGGATCGTGAGAGAACGCGAGCCGGACTCCTTTAGACGAGGACTGCTGCAAACAGAATATTGTTTATTGATTGTACGCAAGGCGGTGAGGGCTGTCAGAACGTCCGTTGCTTAATCTGTTTAGACCAGATGTCAGTCCAGCTCATATAACAAGGTGTTCTGGAGGCGGAATGCAGCAGAGGTGGTGTGATCGGTGATAGCTTCCACTCTTCCGTCTTGTGGATCGATCTCCCTAAGAATGACTGATGGAGGTTTGTCATCGAAGCTCTGGTGGTTCTGCCTGGTGGGCACGTCGTCGCCTTCCTGCTGCCATCCATTCCCTGCCACTCCTCCATCTGTACTGAACGGTAACTTTGCCTCCCCGTCCTTACCTTTATCAACAAGGGGCGATGTGTCAGAGATCGCTTTATCTTGTTGACTGCCTGTTGGGAAAGACTGGCTTTGGTTGCCTAGTGAGATCTCTTCACCTGGGGGTGGGGTTTCCTGAAAGCCCCGCCCCTCGTTAGATGTCAAACTTGAGTCTTCGGTTAGCACTGGCTCATTCGCTTGCGTGGGAAGGCACATCTTCCCCTCCATCTCTGTCCTAAAGGAGAGGCTCTCCACCTCTACGTGGCTGTCAAGAGGCATGTGCAGGACGGCGTCTGTGCCCTGCAAGAAAGGTTCCCAGACCGGTCAAACTTCAGATCACTTTGCCTCAGATTATCAGGGAACGGTGAGCAGCAGCAGCAAATGCGATTAGGTACGGATGACTGTCAGTTCTCAGTGGGATAATAATAGCGCATTGGCAATGGGGTGGCTAAGTTTTCCTAACATCTCTAAAGTTTAGCGGGGCCTGTATATATTAATCCCCAGTCTATGCGCACCACAAGACATCTTGCCTTGGTTTCACAAACTGCATGTGCCGACACGTTTCCCCTGTACACCAAAGTCCATATAATTAATTTTATGTAGCAGAAAGATGAGGGAGCATAATCTGTGCCACCTGCTTTCGGAGCTCTCCCTGCCTCTGTACATTTCAGCAAGGCGGGCCGCCGCCACCCTAAATGGAACACTACCTCACGTATTGTAATCGACCTGGAAATCTGCGTACCCTCGGAGTCTGAAAGCCCGTTTCGATGAGATGAGGAGGATCTAAGGGCCTGAATTTTTACAAAACTGGATCAGGTGACAGCATCTGTTGGACTGGCCAAACGTGTTCTTGCTGTGCTGCCGTGGGTGGGAGGGAGGGAAATGTATAAGAGAAGAAGTGGAACTATAGCAGTGAATCGAGGGACATCTGTGCCTTCAGTGAACGCATGCATGACCTGATAGTGCTTTGCGGGAAAACCGTTATAGAAATGATCATGCCACCGCCCTCCCGACATGGGGACTGGCCACCTTTTGTGAAGATTATCTCTCCTCGTGGAATGCATTCGCTGCGGGAAGAGACCAGCTTTTCATCTATTAATTTGGCAGGCACTTTTACCCAGAGAGACTTGCGGGACCATCAAGGCAAAAACAGTAAGCAGTAAAGAAATTCACAGAGACTCACATTCCCATAATGCATTATTACAATTATGGTCACAAATGGCCAGATAAGATTGAGGAATGAAAGCATATGAACTGATTATCAAACAGTTTTATTACTGCAAGATGCTATACAGTCAAAATGAACCCCTTTATGCTCCCGTGCACAATTACTTACCCTTCACATTATTTTTTGACTTATAGTAAACTGTAAGTATGAGTCACTGACACACTGATGCTGGTGTTTTTTGTGTTCTTTCTCCCAGTTACACTGTCAGGCAGTACCATCAGCCTTCAGAATCAATCTGATACACATGCAACTATTACCAACTGATACAAATGACTCTGGGCAAACTGTACTACCGATGTCACACTCAGCTTCTCATAATCAACGCCTGTTTGGCCCAAACAAGCTGTATTCCCAGTGCACTATGTGTCAGCATGGATAAACCCAAAACACTCCTTTTTTTTTAGATGCAGTGATCTATCGCTATGCGTCTGTACTGATCTTTTGAAGATATAGTTGAATCATGCTGACATATGGGGGGGGGGATCTTTTCATGGTGGTGACTTTAATAACTCTCAGGCTAATAGTGTTGTCACTGTGAAGAATCTGGCTTTCGCTTGGTGTCAGGGCGTTGACCCATAACTGCCTTGATGAATGCACAGCATGACTTAAAAGAAAATGCCAATCCAATTATTGACAAGCTGATTGGCTGACACTCATTGTTCACTGTTGCAGTCTTAAATCATTTGAAAGCCGATACCCTTAGGGGAAAAAGTACCATATATGTTAATAAACTGAACAGTAAACCAACCCAAGCGTGAAAGACACGGCTAAACTTTAAAGTCACTTAATTTAAAATGGGACTGCTGTGCTTTCCATTTGGGGACTGTGAATTGCCTTTCAAAACCAGATCTACTATTTATTTGATGTAATACACAAGAGGATTAACTGTATAATCTTAACACCTAAGGATCCTTGCAGCACGGCCAAAACGTACGAGTTTAAATCTACCACACTGCATAAAGAATATATCAAAACAAGCATTATGTGCCCTAAGCCCTAGTAGGGTGATTATTTAAGTGACATCAAAGCAATCATCCACCATTTTGGTTTTGTTAAAACTTAGCAAATATTACTAGCTAAATTATACCATCAGAGCCAGATTTTTCTTAAAGTCAGACCATCTGTACCATCATCTCTGGCTCTGTCTGCTGTGCGGCGTCATTTCTCCGCCTCCTGTCTCCATGTCGCCGATGGTACCGCCGGGCCTCTCCGCGACGGCTCTGCCAGCCGCTGCTGACAGGGCGTTTGTTCCCTATCGCCCGGTGTGACTATAAGCGTGCCGTACATCTAACAAATGCTGTAATCGTCTGCCTCAGCCGTCATTTTTACAGATGTCATTTAGATCCTGAACCGCTTCCTAGACCGGGGCTTATAAGCCTTATAAAAAGCCATTCAATACAGAAATAGTGTTTTTTCTTCATTGTTCATAATCTAATCAGCCATTCCGTATTGCATTGAAATAGTACAAGGACACCGCCTTTTGAATTAACTCACAAAAATATTGGCTCCATCTATTTAATGAAGAACTAAGAATGAATGTGTTGCAGCACATAGACTATACAAAACGTTTCTTCTATTTTTTACTACTTTGCTAATTCAATTCCAGTTTAATTTCTAAAATAAACTATTTTTATGAACTATATTTATAGTTTCACAATTTCGTGTTCTTTTTTTATTTTGTGAATAAATAGCTTCTTTTTCCATCGTTTTCTTTTAATAATAACCTTGCTGTAATATGATGCAAATGGGTATACCATGCCCCCCTGCGTCTTGTGCACTCAGAAGAGGTGTATTATATTATGTTGAATGGAAAATAGGTCACAGATAAAATGACCAGATAAAATGACTTGGGCTTTTTGTTATATTACCTCGCCACTGGTATCCCGACAGTCCGCGGCCTCATCATCTTCCTCCTCTTCGCCCCGGGACACTCCTTCCGTAAATAGTGAAGCTGGAGACTTGTCACCTGATGCCCTGCTCCATTCTTCCATAGTTACCCCCTCGCCATCAGCTGTTTTTTCCGGCCTTCCTCTGGGTTCATAAGAGGACAGCGGTTTTTTTAATGGGTCCAATAGTTCAGTGTTTTCAGAGGGGGGAGGGGACGTCACTGGGGCTTTCAGCACCCCGCGATCGCGACCATCGGGCTCTTCGGATAATGCGGGGCCGCCGCCCACGTGTCCGGGTTCAGCCGACTCATTACCTGCATCGGCGCTGCCCGCGTCCTGCCTCCCCGCCCCGCTGACAGGCGGTGCCGACAGGCCCCCAGCATCCACCTGCGGGCTTCCCAGCGGTAGTACCGCTAGAGTGACGGCAAGCTGTCCCTTGACTTTATCGAACTTCGCCTCCCCTTTGTTTTCATCCACGGGGTACGACAGGGGCAGATCCAGCCTGTACGCCGGCTTCCGGCACTCGAAAAGCAGGCGTCTCTCGGTCACAGTCAAGTCGGCGTCCCCGGGGCATTTAAGCAGCGGTAAATCGATGGTGATTATCAGCTCCCTCGGCCGAGGGCCGGGAGCTGAATCCCGGGAATGCCTGTAGTCCTGCACATCAATGTACGACCTATACGTAACGGTGTGTCGCGGTGTAGTTGGCGTTTTCGGGCGCTCCGGCTCGGCGGCGGGCTTCGCCGGCGCCCCGGCTGTCTGCGGCCCGCCTCGGTGGTACGGGTAGGGGAAACGGAGCGGATCGTCCGGATCTGGCTGGCTTGCGGGCTGCCCGGGAATCGGCTTGCGGATGACACTGGGATTCGGGACGCCCTTGTACTTCGCCTTTAAAACCCTGACGTTGGTTTCGTCCAGTTTGACACCGAACTGGTTTCGGACGGCCTGCATTGCTGTGCTGTCCACCAGCTCCATAAACCTGGCGTTTTCCCCGGCGATATGAAGCGTGTCGGGATGGAACACGACGTCGTATATCGTGTGCTGATGGCCTTTGGAGCCGATGCCCGGCCTTCCCGGGGTCACGCTGTAGGGCAGCGACCAGTGCTGGCCGAGCCTGCCGTCCGCCCCGCTCCCCATGGCACATTCGGCTTTGGCGATTAATTCGTTACTGCAGATGTTTATGAAGCATTTCTGCTGTCCATCCAAGCTCGTTTTCAGGACTCGTCCGGGGTTAGGGTGAACAAACTTAATGTCCATTCCCCTCTCCTTCTCCATCAGAGTTATTTCCTCTTCGTACCTCTTCTTGTTCTCCGGGTCCGATATTTCCTCTGCGTATTCTTTTAACAGCTCTCTGAATTTCTCATCTTTAAACGCATTACCAAAACGATCGATTTCTTCGGGTGTTAAATTTAGTTCCTCCAGCTTCGACTTAGTATCCATGCCGACACGAGTCGCTTTAGCGTGGCTGTTGCACTCTGAAATTGCCTTTTATCTCAAATGCTGTACTGTTGTACCGAAACGCTTGTTCTGAACACAATATGCCGTATCTTTCCTAAATAAAAAGGCAGTTGGCATACAACTAGTCTGCACTAGATAAGTTATATTACGTTTGTTTTGATGACGAAGATAACCCGCGCCGAATGTAGTCTGCTCACTGTTTACTAGCCCATGGCAACAGGACACTAATGTTGCTATGGTAACAGTTGCTGCGGTAGACGCTGAAAAGCACCTGTATACTTAAATGTAGGCTATGCTTTCCACAGGAAGTTGAGAAATGATTTTATTTTATTTATTTTTGCTACTTATCGATGAAGAATTATGAATTGTTGGTATTTTATTACATAACCTTTGCAGCTTTGCTGAGAGGCATTTTTATTTGCTGAAAACAAGTTTAACAATATATAAGCATACAAAGTATAATTTATACAAGGTGCAAATTTAAACATTGGCACTTTAATTTTAAAAATGAAAATATGCAATGTTACATTGCATACATTGTATACATAACTCATTCATTAAATTCTGTAAGTTACTTAAATTACGATGACGTCAATAAGGAGCATTTTAGTAAAGTATATAAAACACCAGCATATGAATTCTTAGAGACATCCATTGTCATGTAACAGTTAGCTAGCCTGTACCTTTTCCTGACTTTCTTTTAGCAATTCTGAAAAAGGTAATCTTCTTCTGGATGATCTGCATTAGCTTTGACGGTAACAGTGACAGTTGGGCCTGAAGCATCCTTGCGTTCCTACCAATGCAATCTTCACAAAGTCTGTGAGAAACACACGGGATATTAAATATCAGCTATTCACAACCTCGGCACTCCCCAGGAACTTCCCAGAATGCCCAAACTGCACTGTCTGGAACGCGACGGAGGCTGGCGTGCACAAGCCTTCTCTCAGTGCTCAGAGTTCACTAACATATTTGTACGAGACATCCAATACACACATGAAACCTGTACATGTGGGGTAGACATTGTCCCTATTTACCAAAACTGTATATCCATGGAACATGAACTGGTTGTTAACAGCCAAAATAAAGTCTTGGAGTGAAACTTTGACAAAGTCAGGTATGGCTTCTCAAAATCGACAGAGATGCAGAGTGATGCAGGGGACTCTCGTTCAGACATTGTGGCCTTTAAGTGTAATTCCACTATGAATGTATCCCCTTATAACACTATGTGTCCCTATGTTTCTACAGTTAAAAACCATTCAAGTAGAACATCATTTGTGTTTCCTGCTATTTTAATTATAAATGATGAAACTAGTGGATAAAGTTTTTAAGATGTGTGACACTCTGTTGCCCTTGGCAACCAAACAATTGTTGAGTCTGCTGGGTGATATATACATCTGGGTGATGACGTGACAGACTGGCCCTGCTAATCTCTTCCAGCAGAACCGGACTATCCAAAGGCCACAATTGACAATCAAAGCTCTTAAGGGTCATTAAATTAGAGCCAATCATTAGCTCTCAATTACAGTCGCCCTCCAGATTCGTGAATTTGATGTTCGCAGTTTTGGTTATTTGTAAGTTGGACGTAAAGAATTAGTATTGTTTCATTGTACGTTTGTATTCACTGTACGGTGTCCTTGAGTGTTTAGAAAGGTGCCTATAAATAAAATGTATTGTAATTATTATTATTATAAACAGGAATATTCCTGGAGCTTGCCAAAAAGAAATTCACTGACGACGTGCATAAACAATACTTTAAATTATTCAGATCACATAAAATCATTACCTCTGCAGGGAGTATGGCTGCGTTTGGAAAACAAGTGCATCATTGCAGTGGCCCTAAGGAAGAACAGATGTGGTCAGTGTATGATACTGATATTTGCCTCCTGGGACCACAGATTATAGCATAAATCCTAACTGACAGCTGAGTACTTTCTCGTATCTATAGTCTATTAATTAAGATAAGCAGAGAAAAGCCAATGTCACATATTTTAACCTCAAAGAGAATGCATGTATAATATGAATCACATTTAAAGCAATTAAACCAAGTGTCATCTTTGGCCCTGAGAATGTGACAGCACCATCAGGTAATCCGTGTCCCCCTGTGGTTCTGATGGCACCTACTTTGTCCACTAATAGGATGTAGTCCTGACTCCCTCCAAACACAATGACGTCAAAGTCCTTCCCCAGGCATGCTGTGTGCCACAACCTGAAGGTAGAAAGCATGGAGGAAGATACCAAAGACATGTTACACATTATGTTCTGCATTGAGGTGTAGTCTAAATATAAACATCACTTTACAATCTCTAAACACTCTTTTCTCCCAAACAATCTTTTCTCGAAACAATATTACTTCTCTTAAAGGACCCATACAATGACAATTTTGCATATGTTAATATGATTTAGTAGTGTCCCAATGAAAAGTTTGTAACAGA